>VMDO01007220.1:8529-93212 GCA_007922755.1 Pedetes capensis | reverse complement strand
AGAAATCGCATGTAATTGTTCTAACAAGATAGAAACAAAGACCACTACAGGAAAAGTTTCTATCTTAAACAGAAATGGAACCCAAGGACATATAGAAAAATACTATATAGTAAAAGATAGAGAAGACTTGGATGGGAAACTTAGATGGGAAGGGGGGGAAGGGGGAAACATAGAGGAGGGTAAGGGGTAACCTATATGAATGATGCTTATCAAATTGCATATATGAAAATTGTCACAATGAAAAGCATGTCAAAATGAATCACACTATGATGTACATTAAAAATTTCTAATAAAAAAAAGTGGCTGGCACAGAGTAAATATTAGATGTCTTTTTACATTAGAATAATGGATAAAAGCGACTCTAAGAACATAGACTAAAGAAAAAAGTTTGGAAAAGCATAACTTGGGGCAGCTTGTGGAAATCTGGGTATTTTTTCTGACTACAATTGCATTGGGGGCTGGGATTTAGCTCAGTGGGTAGAGCGCTGCGCTGCAGTCTCTGAGGACCCGAGTTCAATTCCCAGCACCGCAAAAATGGGAGAAGGGCCTGGCAATCCACTCCCAAGGCAATCCTGAAGCACTCAGCCATTGAAAACCCTATGAGGGTCGCTACGAGTCGGATACCGACTCGACGGCACCTAACAACAACAACAACAATCGCAATGAGAATACATCACTTTCCCACCCTTACCCTAAACAAGTGAAATTTAAATTGAGCTGTAAAACATGTTTAATTGGCTAATCAGAATTTCAAAGAAAAGCGATTACTTTACTGAGTAGAGCCCCAGCGACCCTGAGGGTGACAAACATAGGCCCTTTAGTTGCTGATATTTTTTCTTTCTGTCCTTCTGTGTGATCTTTCTCTTCCCCACACCCCTTTAAGATAGCTTGGACAGATTAGGTCTTTTGCTCTTGGCAAGTACAAGGAAAACGTGGCAAGTTCAGCCTCTGGCTACCCAGGAGGAAAACAGTACCTTGCAGGGATCTCCAGGCTAAATTTTGGTGGGATGTTTGCATGCCAAGCTCTTACCAATGTGGCCCCCAGAGAACTGCCTGGTCTGTGATGTCCCAGAGGTTATAGCAAATGACCCCGGGATTTCGCCTCCTTGTCAGCAATATCCAGAAAAGGTGCTTGGATGTTTCCCCTCTCACCTCTGGGTTCCCTGACAGTGCCCTTTAAACAAGGAGATGGAATGTTTCTCACTGGATCCTCTGGGTCCCCGAGTGTCCATTCCCTGTTTCGTGGTGACAGGGTTTCTTTTGGGTCTCCTGTCTGTCCACTTGGCCCTGGTATCTTTGGTTGAGAAGACAGAATGCTGGCAGATATGTCCAGTGCCTTCTTGGATACTGTATAATTAATTAGGACTCCAGTTGAGCCTCCGGAACCCAGTAGATGGAGAAACCCTCTTTGCCATGTCTTAAAGGGAAATAGCCATAATAAATGAGTCTCCAAATAGCACATTTCCCAGCAAGAGGGAGTCACGTAAGTGCAGACTTCAGTATTGGCTGCAAAATCCAACGTGTTAATTTTACCAGTATGAGCACTCTGGATGAATAGCCTCCTTAATAGATATTTGAAACAAACAAACAAACAACTCCCCCCCAAAAAAATAGACAAACAATGGGAAAGGGAAGGGAAAAAAGCCACACAAATGAGTTGCAGTGAGTTTAGTGAAAAGTAATCCTATTGCCAGATTCATGTGATATAACCAGCCACTTATGCTCTGTTCTAGTGGTTTATGTTACCTCACTCTCTCCATGAAATTGTTTTCCCATAAATCTCTGTGGCCTTCCATTTCTGTCTACACATTATGTTCCTAAAATAGACACCATCTACAAATCTCTTCAAGGAGCTTTGTGGAGGAAGGCCTATATTGCAACATCCCTCCTCCGAAGAAGAGAGAGGCAAGGCTTAATAGCAATTACGAAAGCAACAGCCACAAAGAGGAGTTGTAAAGGAGTTTTTCACCACAATCATTCTGTTTCTGAAATGCACAGCTAAGGGAGAGAAAAGTGTCAGATACCCTTCTGGTGAAATGTGCGGAAGGTCCAAGTTGCATCACCCTGGCCTGCCAGGTGTTGCAGCAAAGAAGAAAGGTAAGCTACCCGCTGCTTGGAGCAGGCAGAACCAAAGCAGGAATCACCAACCTCAACATGGAATTTTCCTATTTCTGTTTGGCACCATCCTCCTGGGATGATAGAAAGTGCTTTTTGAAGAAATATGCTCTGTTACTACTCTAGAGCATCAGAAATGTCATGTGAACCTGCAAATCCATACAAAAAGAAGCCACATTTCATAGGTGTGATAGCAACAGTGTTTGGCAATTTGCAAGTTTGCTACTGCACATTAGAAATATTTAGTCAAATGCACAAACGAACAGAAACCTACCCAGCCTTGACTTAATCATTTCATCAAACACATGAGACAGCACCTACCCACTGCTCTTTTTGGACGGATTTGTTGAAAGAAGTAACAACATCCACTAAGTAAAAGTGGCAAAGGGAAAGGGTCTTTAAACACATACCTCAAAAAGGTAGGAGAGAGGGAATCCATGATAACAAAAACATTTGAAAGAGCCTCCTTTCCACCCAGAAACATTTTGGTTCTTACTGGGGACCAAGCAGCATCTGCAGTATCATTGCTGACTGTGACCTCTGTCTAATTAAAAGTAAGTCAGTCTTTCCAGTGGCATTGCATGGAACCAGGAACTCTTCACCACTTCTCTCAAGATCCTTTGCAAGTACGGTTCAATAGGAGTTGCGGGGTGGATGGGGTGGGGGCGCATCTTGGTCTTCTTGCCAGAGTCACCAGGCATTTCTTCTCAACAGCCCAGCCTCTGCCCAAGGGAGCTGACTACCCCTGCATTGCTAGGCTCCGGTGGCAGTCCTGCTGCCTTCTTTCCTGTGGAGCTAAAACTGAGATCTAATTTTTGCTCCATCTTTGGGAACAATATGACCTCTATTCACAGCCAGCTAGTCCAGTTCCAAAGCACCAGTGACAGAAGGGGCCTCAAAAGGAGACCCTGAATAGGATGAAGGCCAGCAAAGGAAGAGCTGGCCAGATTCCAAGTTATTTCAGGCCAAAGAATCTCATCTTGTTATCAAAATGCTGAACTGCAAAATAAACCTGATTTCAGGTCGTGGACAACTGAGACCGGAGGGGGGAGGGAGTGGAGAGAAGACGAGGAGGAGAGAGGGAGGAGGGGGACAATTGGTCTGAATTCACATGCAAAAATGGACTTCCAACTCTACCCAAACTGGATTTCCACCCACTCTTTTACCAGAGAAATAACAGGAATGAATACGCCTGAAATCATCATGAAACAATTAAATGGCTTACCTGACAAAAAGGAAAATCACCCATCTGCAGTGAGGACCAGCATCTCCCAAAGAAAGATAACAATGTGCCTTCAGTTGCAATTGTTCAGAATCCTTGCAAAAGGTGACCAAGTATTTACAAGAGCTGTGGTCTCCCAGAGCCAAAACACATACACGCAAACACACACACGCGCACACGTACACATATGCACCAGAGACCTCTGCAGTATCCTCTCGGCTTCATCCTCGCCTCACTCTATGGTACCTAATACAAATCAGCAAATAGCTTGTTTAAAAAAAAAAGGAAAAAAAAGTCGAGAAGGCACTTTACGTTACATTGCCATCTAGTGGCCACATATTAAATGTGTTTTCACAGCCTGGATTTGTGTGTTCTTCCTCTCTTCTCTCTCAGCCTCCTCCTTTCCTGCGGCTTTATTGCTTCCTCTTGATTCTCTTTTATTCCCCGTTGCTCTATGCATTGTACAACTAAAATTCAAAGATAAAAAAATCCAGATTTTTCAGGTAAAAAACTTATTTTTCTTTGGAAAGATTCCTTTATTCTTATCATAAATCGTTGTTACTTTTACAACTTATATTTTTGTTGTTAGGTGCCGTTGACTCTGTCAGACTCATAGTGAGTCTAGTACAACAGGCAAAACACCATTGATAGTGCTTCTCTGCTATTCGTAGGGTTTTCAATGGCGGATTGATTTTGGGGAGTGGGTTGCCAGGTCCTTCTCCCAAGCCAACAGTATCTGCTGTTACCTGGAGGTCTCCCATCCAAGTACTAACCAGGCCTGACCCTGCTTAGCATCCAGGATCAGAAGCCACAGTGCTATGGCTGCAAGCCATTACAACTTATGTTATTGTTGTTAGGTGCTGTCAAGTGTGTCCAATTCGTAGTGACCATCATAGGGTTTTCAATGGCTGATTGCTCCGGGATTGCCTTGGGAGTGGATTGCCATGCCCTGCTCCCATCTTGTGGTGCTGGGAATTGAACCAGGGCTTTCAGAGACTGCAGAGTGCATTCTACCAGCTGAGCTAAATCCCAGCCCCTTACAACTTATAGAATTCATAAATAAAGTTTATTTCTCCTTTTATTCCACCAGAAGAAAACGGTGTGGCCCTTTAGTACAGATTTATGGTCTTATATTCAGGATCTAGTGGAAATTTTTTTCATTTTAATAGTGTCTTAGTAGTAGTTTTTATGTTATAGAGAACAGCTCAGACTGAGTTGTTGTTGTTAGGTGCCGTCGAGTCGATATCCGACTCATAGCGACCCTTTGTACAACAGGGGAAACACTTTGTCAGTGCTTCTTTGCTGTTCATAGGATTTTCAATGGCAGATTGATTTTTGGGAGGGGGTTGCCAGGTCCTTCTCCCAAGCCTACAGCTTCTGGTGTTCCCAGGTGGTCTCCCATCCAGGTACTAACCAGGCCCGACCCTGCTTAGCTTCCGAGATCTGACGGGATCGGATGCTATGGGGCTACGGCTGCAGGCCGACTGAGTAGAGGTGAGTTTTATTTCAGCACTAATGAGTATAGGCTTTTAAGCAAGTTGCCAAACTCCCTATTGAAACTTATTTTTTCCCATCCTTACCCATAGAGGTTAAATAAGATTACCTTTTCACTCTAATTTTCTATAGTTTTATCATTTTTTACTTCAGTATATCTGCCCATATTGAGAATATGACCAAAAGTTTAATTATAACATGTTTTAGTAAACATATTTTGAATCCAATTAAGTATTATTTATTGATAGAATTATGAAAACTATGTATATCAGATTTTTCTAAGACAATGAAGAATCCATATTAAACTATTTATAGCTCCAGGAACCAAGAGAAGAGCCTTCTAGTCAATCCATTAGACTTTAAGGCTGAATCAGTCTTTAACATTTGTTGTTGTTGTTGGGTGCTGTCCAGTCGGTTTCCGACTCATAGCGACCCTCATAGGGTTTTCAATGGCAGACTGTTTCGGGATTGCCTTGGGAGTGGATTGCCAGGTCCTTCTCCCATTTTTTGCAGTGCTGGGAATTGAACTAGGGACCTCAGAGACTGCAGCGCAGTGCTCTACCCACTGAGCTAAATCCCAGCCCCCTTTAACATTTAGTCATGTATAAATTCACAACCATATATAGATTTGGCATTTGCAGTAAATATTTCAACCTGATTGTTTTCCCTTTGCCAGCTAACATATTTATTGTTGATAACTGTCATCACATGTGCTTTAACATTTGTAAAACACTATTGGTTCAATATTTAAATTTTCTTTTTTTGTGTGGTAGAGGTGAGTTATACTCCGTGACTTTTGTATTCTTTGCAAGTGCTGTACCTCTGAGCTGCACACTTACCCCCTTTTATATTTGTTATCTTGAGACAGGGTCTTGCTAAATTACGCAGGCTGCTTGCCCTTGAATTTACGATCATCCTCTCTGCCTCCCAAGTTGCTGGGGTTATAGGCATGTGCCACCACACCAAACAATATTTAATGTTTTCCATTCCTTACTACAGGACAGTGAGACATATACTGTGTGTGTGTGTGTGTGTATACATTTTTTTTTCAGTACTGGGAGATTGAGCCCAGGGCCTCACACATGGTAGACAAATGTTCTATCACTGAACAGCACCCTCAGCCACCCCTTTTTTATTTTTAGGGATGAGGTCCTGCTAAGTTTCGCAGGCTACCTCTGTCCTGAAATCTGTGATCCTTCTGTCTCAACCTCTTGAATCTCTGGGATTATAGTTGCAGGACATGGTACTTAGCTTACTGGTAATATTATTATAGTTATTCCCACTGTACAATTGAGAATGCTGAAGCTTTCTGGGACCTACTGAGATTTATTCAAGCCCACATACCTTGCAAGCAATAAAACTAAGACCCTTGGTCCCATGATTCATTTTTCTTTGAAACATGCCTAAAAGTCTTTTGCTGTTCATTTTTGAATCATTTTTGTTAGGTGTGGTCAAGTCAGTCATGACTCATACTAACCCTATGTAAAATAGGAATATTACCCAACACTGTGCCATGCACATGATCTTTTTATGCTTGAGTCCATTGTTGTAGCCACTATGTTTCTTCTCATTTTGGGTTGTGCCACATCAATAAATTGAGGTGCCAGGGACTTTACTCCATTCTCATCATTAAGGTTGACTCTACTTTGGGGATGGGCTGGGATTTAGCTCAGTTGGTAGAGCGCTGAGCTGCAGTCTCTGAGGTCCTGAGTTCAATTCCCAGCACCACAAAAATGGGAGAAGGACCTGGCAATCCACTCCCAAGGCAATCCTGAAGCAGTCAGCCATTGAAAACCCTTCGAGGGTCGCTATGAGTCGGATATGGACTCAACAGCACCTAACAACAACAACAACTACTTTGGAGAGGCGACTCTTCCTCAACTGTTTTTTTCAGTGCCTTCCAGGGTGGGAGGCTTATTTTCAGGCACTACATTTGACAGTGCTCCTCTGTTATTCATCGAGTTTTCAATGGCTAATTGTTTTGTGAATGGGCTGCCAGGTCCTTCTCCCTAGTCTGTCTTAGCCTGGAAGCTTGGTTGAAACCTGTATACCATGGATGATCCTACTGGTATCTGAAATACCAGTGGCATAGCTTTCAGCATTACAGCAACATGCAAGCCCCCACAGGACAACAAGCTGACAGACACATGGGTGTCTAGAATCATGTTGTTGTTGTTGTTGTTAGGTGCTGTCGAGTCGGTATCCAACTCATAGCCATCCTCATAGGATTTTCAATGGCTGTTTCGGGATTGCCTTGGGAGTGGATTGCCAGGCCCTTCTCCCATTTTTGCAGTGCTGGAAATTGAACTCGGGACCTCAGAGACTGCAGTGCAGTGCTCTACCAACTGAGCTAAACCCCAGCCTGTCTAGAATCATAGGAATGTAATTTTTATTTCTATGTTCACAAAACTTTTACTAGTCCTTAGTTATGACTCATGGGTCTTTCTCATGAATTTAACTTCTCATCTATAAAAGAAAAAGATTGACTAAGATAATATCCTATTCCATTTCAAAAATCCTATACTTTCACTTGAAGTTATTTGGTGTCTAGGAAATGATGTTGCTTATTCTCTGGTATGTTGTTGTTAGATGCGGTCCAGTTGGTATCTGACTCATAGCCACCCTCATAGGGTTTTCAATGACTGTTTCGGGATTGCCTTGGGAGTGGATTGCCAGGTCCTTCTCCCATTTTTGCGGTGCTGGGAATTGAACTCGGGACCTCAGAGACTGCAGCACAGTGCTCTGCCAACTGAGTTAAATCCCAGCCCCATTCTCTGGTATAGTTAGGGCAATATTGAGAGAAGCAGGAGAAACAGGTGATCAACATTTGGTAAATAATTATCAGGATGTCAGAAATGAAAAAGGAGTAGGAAATATTTGTTATTTTTTAGTTGTAAAGCTAACATATTCCAAATATATTGTAGGTAGGGTTTAGATATATAGGCATTAAAATAATCTCCAGAAACATACTTTAATATCTTCTAATTGCATACTACAGTTTTCATTTTTCATGTCAGCTCTTAATGGTCCTACCAACAGCTGTCCTTCCTGAGCCCCAAGGAAACTGGTCACTTAGCTACAGGGAGCAGAGAAAGGGCCACCATCTTCCCAGCTGACTCAGTCAAAAAAACCACTACAGGTGACTCTGACAACTGTGGGTAAGCCTTCTCTCATCTCATAGACCCAGGGCTAGGTGGGCCAGAGTGTGCAGAGAAAGAACTCACACAGGTATAGAGGAAGAAGTACTGATGAGACAACAGCCAGAAAACACCGAGTTTGAAATTACTTTCCTATTTCCAGGTCCAATGTCACATAAGATTCGGGTACTTTCGTGATTTGAGGATTGACAATAGGCCCAAATAAAGTCCATTTTTGCTTTATGGAATTTGATTTCTGTTACTCTGTGGAGCAGTAGCCAATTCATTCAGAGAGAAAGTTGCAAGTATTCTAGGCACTAAATCTGACACTAAATTTATTCATTTCTTCAGGCACCTACATGTGCCAGGCACTTTTTCAGGCTTTAGTCATAGCAGTGAACAAAGCATATCAAAACTCCCGTTTTGTGAAGTTTCCATTGACACATGAGGCAAATGGAAAGGCACACTGTCCTCAGTGTGTACTCCCCTTCTTCTACCTCCACACCTTTGCCCGTGACTTTCCTGCCTCCACAGACCTTTCACCTGTCTGTATGTAACTGTCCCAATGCTTTAAATGCCTAAGTCAAATATCCTTTCTCCCCTAATGCCTTTCCTATTTTCTTAGTAAGTAGAATCATTTTTCTTTTGTTAATTACGGAACAGCTTTATGTTTTCTTTTAAGGAATATGATCATTTATTAAGGCGAGAACACTGAGCATAAGAGAATAGATTCCTGCTCTCATACAGATTCTGAACAAGGCCAACATCCCACTTGTTGTACAATGAGAACTTTTAATGAATATCTGTCTCATCATTTTGTGCATAGACATGTCATTCATGACAGCAAAAGCAGTTTAGCCACATTGGTGACTTTAAATATTCCTCATTTAAGGCCTGACATAAAGGTAAAATGTGAGATTTTTCTTAAAATAGGATAGTCGACACTTAAAATCACATATTTAAAACTAGAAAAATATAAATTAAAAATTAAACTTTGTGCCTCTTTATAACACTGTTGCACTCGTCTACTGGGCATGGTGCTGAACGTTTTATGTGTACATCTGTTTAGTTTAGATTAGTTTTGTTTTGTGGTACTGGGGAGCTGAACTCAGTGTCTTACACATATTTTGCAAGTGCTCTACCACTGAGCTGTGTCCCTACCCCATTTTTTTTTAATCTTGACACAAGTTCTCAATAACTTACACAGGCTGCTCCAGCCTGGAACTTGTGATCCTCTGGACTTTGCCTCCCGAATTGCTGGAATAATACGCATGTGCCACTGTGCCCAGTGGATCATGTGCATAACTAATCCACCTCCAATATTATAAACCCCCTCTGGAACCAGTCTTGCATTTTATTTGTTTTTGTGTGATAGGTAATTTGTGGAGATAAAAATTTTGTCTCTTCACTTTTACGTTTCTAATTTCAAAAAACAAAAGTTAATTTTCCTTATTTTTCCTTTACAATTAAAGTTAGCCACATCAGGGTACCATGTGTAATCTTGTCTCAGAAGATGGATAGAATTTATTGGTCATTACCTGTTTGGCCATGTTCTTCAATCTATGAATACAAGGACTTGACAACTTGCTATGGGACATTGATTGTGCCTTTTCTTTGAGAGAGTCTCTAACCAGGGAAAGAAATAAATCACAAGATGTCCTTTAGTCTTTGAATGATTCCGTTTCTGTCATGAGAATATGGCTGTTGCTCTGTGAGCTGCTAGCAGCAGATCACTGCTTAGTGCTCAGCCAAAGAAAGGAAAATTGTAATGGGACATCATCTCTGTCAGTGCTGTTGTTAGACGCTATTGAGTAGGGTCTGACCCATAGTGACCCTATGTACAACAAAACAAAACACTCCCTGACACTATGCCGTGCCTGATGCTATGTTCACAGGACTTTTGATGACTGGCTGTTTTAAGAGTGGCCTGCTAGATCATTCTCCCAATTCTTTGTGGTGCTGGGTATTGAACCCAGGGCCTCAGAGAGCACAGAGCAACACTCTACCAACTGAGCTAAACACCAGTTCCTCTGTGTCAGAAGATCTCAAGTATTAAAGAAGAAGTGAGGTCACTCAGGTAGAAAAAAACTGTGCAAGGTCTTTAAGCATGTTTTAAGACATATAAAAGAGTTTCTTGTTGTGATTAGAATATTAAATGTATTCAAGGAAAGAGTTATTTCAATATCAGAAGGCTAAAGCATTAGTATGATTAATATGTTGATATTATTTAATATTTTCTTGCATATGAAAAAAAGGCAATTTGTTACCAAAATTTTTTTTCTCATACTCATTTCTTAGAGTTCTGAACCATTTAATCAACTGCATTATATAAAGGGAATTTACTAATCACCTTCAGGCCTGCAGTTGTAACACTGCGGCCTCAGATCTTGGAAGCTAAACAGGGTCGGACCTGGTTAGTGCTTGAATTGTTGACCGCCTGGGAACACGGGATATTGCAGGATTGGGAGAAGGACCAGGCAACCCACTCCCAAAAATCAATCCACTATTGAAAACCCTATGAATATCAGAGAAGCACTGACAGTAGTGTTTCACCTGTTGTACATAGGGTCACTATGAGTCAGACACCAATTCCATGGCACCTAACAACAACAACTTCAGGCCTGTTAAACAGAAAGCAATTATTTTGATCTTTGGCCAAAAACTTCCCAAACTCATGGCCAAATCATTGCATTTTGAGTTCTGGATTCTTTTGATTAGAGTTATAAATGACATTTGAATTTTAAGGCAGAAGCTCTTTCTAGATTTCCCGATAATTTGTTTGGGAATCTGCATTTACTGAGTGACATGAAACTAGGTCCATCTGCCCTCCCCTCACTAAGCAAAGGACTAAGATGCTGATGACTGGAGATGAACTTGGGAGTGTACTGTGACTGGAGGTGACCTTGGGAGTGTACCAGAGGAGATGCCATTGTCAGGCAAGCTCTGAGGGGTAACAGGTCTTCTGACAGAATATTATTAGTGAGTGATTCCAGCACTGAGCAAGATTTGAACCCAGACTGTATGATTCTAAATCCGTAGGAATATTGTGTTATTACCTGGATTCAAATCCTGGCTTTCCCCCTTTGTAATTAGAAAATGAAACTCAGTTAAAGCCCAGTACTGATATGATTCTACAGTAACAATAATTTACTACTTCCAGACTTTGTTTTTGTAGATGTGACTTTTCCAGTAATTTCTTTTTGTAAATGCAACATTCTGTAAAGATATACTACCAATTTCATGTTCTCACCCAAGCATTTACTTACACAGTACCTTTATTTTAGAATTAGAAAATATTTTCTAGTAATGAATAATGAATTTATATCTTTACATTTGACATTAATTTGTCCCTTTGAAAATGGGCCAAAAACTGAACATGGAATTTGCCTGCTATTAGATAAATAAATGCAGAAACTGAAATGAGGAATCCTCTTATAAGATTAAAAGCAATTAGTTTTTAACAAACTTAAAGTTAGAATTCCTTGATAGTAAAAATTGGTCTACTGTTTTCAGAATATCTTTTTGTTTTTTATTGTTTCTGTTTTTTCAGTACTGGGAGATTGAACCCAAGGCCTCATATATGTGAGGCAAGCACTCACGACTGAGCTGCAACCTCAGTCTCTTTTTATTTTTATTTTGAAACAGGATCTTGCTGAGTTGCTCAGATTGCCTCTGGCTTCAAACGTGTGATCATCCTGTGTCAGTCTCCTGAGTAGCTGGGATTATAGGTGTGTGTCACAATGCCTGACAAGTTTCAGAATATCTTTTACAAGTGCTGTACCACCAGACTGCATCTCCAGCTTATTTTTAATTTTTTGTTTTTGTTTTTTGTGGTACTGGGGGTTGAACCTAGGACTTCCAGCTTGCATGCTTTGCAAGTGCTGGACCACTGAGCTGCACCCCCAACCCTTTTTTTTTTTTTTTACATTTTTGAGACAGGGTCTCACCAAATTATGCAGACACCTCTGGTCTCAAACTTGCGATCCTCCCGCCTCTGCCTCCCGAGTTGCTGGGATTACAGGTATTGCCACCTCACTGGCTTATTTTTAATTTTTTATTTTGAGTCAGGGTCTTGCTAAATTATGCATGCTGCCTATGGCCTCGAACTTTGATCCTCTCACCTCCAGAGTCACTGGGATTACAGGTGTATGCTACTGTGCCCAGCTAGGTTTCAGAGTATCTTATAGGTATCAAAGTGG
This sequence comes from Pedetes capensis, assembly GCA_007922755.1. NCBI lineage: Eukaryota > Metazoa > Chordata > Mammalia > Rodentia > Pedetidae > Pedetes > Pedetes capensis. Next base: position 81,045 of record VMDO01007220.1, on the reverse strand, counting down.
TCATTTGAAACTGTGACATAGCCTATGTATTCCACAAGTGAAAATCAGCTATTTTTTCAAACATGATATAAAAATATTACAAGGACCCCTTTGCTACAAGTGGAAATTACCAAATCAAAATCTGTTGGAGGATTGTGAATTTTGATTCATAAATTGCAGTTTTTAAAATTATTTATAGAGGGCTGGGAGTGTATCTCAGTGGGAAAACATTTGTGTTGGGGGGTGCTTTGCCTATTGTACACAGGGTCACTATCAGTTGGACTCAGCTGGAGTGCACCTAACAACAACAACAACAACAGAATAAACCTAAATAAATAAAACACTTTTTCTTACTGACTTAATTCAAAATGTTTCTGTAAAACCATTGAAATTACTCTCAATTATCGCCCCCCCACACACTAAACAAGAAGAAAGAAGAGTAGAGGCTTTTCATACCTTAGCACAATGCAGAAATTTAAAGAGAAAGATTAAAGGTGGAGGTTGTGGGATCACGATGAAGATCACCAGATCCCCCAGTTGGAAGCAATGAAAGAGAGAATTGATTTGCAAATCTACAGATGATCATATCCAGGAATGCAGTTACTTCTTGTTGGAAGACTGATTGTACTTTCCTTTCAGTGGCAAAGAGAGCAATTGGTGTTGGAGAGAAAATAATGATATCCCCAAACCAAAGAAATAGGTTCTATGGATGAGGCAGAGTACTATGTGAGCTGGGTTTTCTCAAAGAGGAATTAGATATGTGAATGTGAAGCATCTGATGAGTCTAGCCTGACAATATAGGGTCCAAGTGGGTGTTAAATTACAAAAGCACTTTTTCTCATGCTATAGAATATTATCATTCCTCTATTGTACCATCATCCAAACAACATTAAAAAATTGTTTCAGTGTACAATGGGGACCGAAAAAGAATTGGAAGTGAATGGGAAAACAGTAGTCATCTATTTTCTGATGTGAGAGGGATTGGGGACTCAGATTTGTTCCTCTGGATCATATGGTCAACTAGAGTTTATACTATCTGGGAGTTGTGAGAAAGTTGTGTCATGATTTGTGGAAGAAATATTCCAAGTTGTGCAGGCAAGTGACTGGTTCTTCTCCCATGGCAATGCAATTACCCACACCACACTCAGTGGTCAGCAATTTTTGATCATAAACTTCATGACACTTGTGCCTCGCCCTTTCTGTTCACTCTATCTCTCCCCATGTGACTCTTTTTGTTTGTTTTTCCAGATGAAAAAGTCCTCAGTGGGAAATGTTTTGCCCATGTTGGAGGAGGTGAAATGAAAACAACCACCCCCCCACACACACACACACAAAAGGCAGAATCACCACAAACCATCAAAATCAAGTTCAAAACTTGTTTTGAGCAGTGGAAAATCATCTCAATAGGTGTATTATATTCAATGGAAAATACTTTGAATGTGACTGAAGTTTGACTATGTAAGAAGAAATACACAATTTTTAAAATATTAATCAATCCTGGGTTTTTTTGGGGTTCCTCCTTCATATACATTTTCAAATTTAAATCTTTTATTATTTGGGAGCCAGGTTTTATTTGGGTATTTTTTTTTCCAGCTAATGTGTGAGAGGGCATTATCAATATTTCCTGAAGATGACATAAAAATATTGTTTTTCATACAACACAGTTTGATTTTCCCTCAGTCAGCCAGGAGCCTTCCCACTTCTCTGCTTTGCTTCTTTTCTTTCCTCTGCTTGGCAGCCCTTCTTTTTGCCCACATTCCCTTCTACACTCTCTCTGTGAGCTTACCCCACTCCCTGACCTGACCCTGTTATCTCTTGGAGAGCAAGAACTACCTCTTTTATGCTTTTTTGCTCTGCAAACATATCCCAATGCTTATAGTTGAATCAAAGTAGTTCTAAAAAGAACTGATGACATCTGCTGAGTACTGATGAATCAAAATTCCAGAAAGACATTCTAACAACATCTATGAGTAGGATAAAATAACTCTGTAAATCTCATTTTAAAAAGTCAATTGACATAAATCATAACCACTGCCTTATGGAGACACTTTTGCTAACCACTGAGGAATCATGGAGCTGGTAAATTCTCAGAGACCATCCAGTCAAGGGTTCTCATTTTGGTTAAAAGAAAAGTGATGTCAAGAGAGGTAATGAGACTTGCCCAAGGTCACATGGATAGTTTTATACCACAAAAGTCCATTCAAGGTTTTTCCACAGTTTAACTATTAAGGAAATTAATATTGAGTAGGTACATCAGCACATGAGAGGCAAAATGGAAATGAGTAGGGTATTTCTAGATACACCACAATCGATTTTCACTCATGTTCTGACAGAGAGATGAATGTGATGAAGGGTACAATTGCAGTTACTATTTACGTGATGGGCTAACAACATTGGTTTTAGCAAAGAATAAAGAAAGTAACTGTCCTTTACTCTAGCTTTGCATACTGTCCTTAAATATAAACAAAAAGTTCTCAAACTCCGGGCATGGGAGTATAACATTTATAGGTTTCTTGTAGGCCCAAGAGAACCCCTGGAAATACCAAGTAAGTAAATGGTCTTAAAGCTCTATCATTTCACCAGGTGAGGTGGCGCACACCCGTAATCCCAGCAGCTCGGGGGGCAGAGGTGGGAGGATCACAAGTTTGAGACCAGAGGCAGTCTGTGTAACTTAGGGAGACCATGTCTCAAAAAGTAAAAAAAAGTGGGGTGGGGGAACAGCTCAGTGGTCCAGCACTTGCAAAACATGCAGGCGTGAGGCCCTGGGTTCAAACCCCAGTACCACAAACAAAACAAAACAAACAAACAAACAAAAGTTCTATAATTTCAATGAAAAGCCAAAATATAATCAAAATATAAAAACATCCTTTAGTTTTTTTTTAAATTAATAAACCATAAACATATATGGAAACACATTTTTTTGAGACAATATATCACTCTGTTACCAAGGCTGGCTTCAAATTCTTGGGCTCAAGGGATACCCTTGCCTCAGCCTCTCAACTAGATGGGACAATAGGCATTCAATACTGTACCCAGTGGGAAACAATATTTAATAATTTGTACTCTTGAACTCTGTATTTCTCCTTTAAATGGACCATATCATAAAACTTTTGGCTCCTGGGACTAGATCACAATATATCACAGTATTTAAAGCACAATCTCCAGGTCTACAGGTATAGGAGGATAAAGACAGAAAGGAAACATAGTAATAGGGTGTATTCTCTGATTTAATCTGCACCCTTTCAGCAATTTTAGAGGACTAAAAATCAGATGTGGATTAGAATTACATGCAGATTGAATTTGTGGTGGCAAGCTTTCAACTGCAAATCCAATTTGCACATGATTCTAATCCACATCTGATTTTGTAGCCCTCTAAAACTGTTGAGGGATGGAGTTTAGCTCAGTTGGTACAGTACTACTCTGAGGTCTTTGAGGCTATGGTTTGATCCTCCAGTACCGCAAAATCAAGAGGAGGATGTAGCAGCACATTCCTGAAACAATCCCAAGATAATCAGGCATTGAAAACCCTATAAGTGTCACTATGAGTCAGACATGACTCAATGGCATCTAACAACAACAACAAACATTTGTCTGCAGCCCTATTACCCTGGTATCTGATCCAACCTGACCTCCAAAGCTAAGAAGTGTTGGCCTGGTTAGTCCTTGGATGGTAGATTGCCTGGGAATACCAGGTGCTACAGTCTGGGGAGAAGGACCTGGCAACCCACTCCTGAAACAATCAGCCATTTAAAACCCAATGAATAGCAGAGAAGCACTGACAGTAGTGTTGGTCATGGCATGGTGCATTCTGTTTCCTTCTGTTGTACATAGGGTTGCTATGAATGGGACCCGACTCCAAGGCACCTAACAACAATAACAAAACTGTTGAAAGGGTACAGATTTGATTCAAGAATATATGGTAAATAAAATGTATTAACAATTATAAAGAACTAAGTAACTATTCTGGAGAAGCTGGGGTTTAGTTCAGTTCATAGAATGCTGCTCTGCAAGCTCTGAGGACCCAGGTTCAATCTCCAACACTGCAGAAATGGGAGAAGGACATAACAATCCACTCCCGAAGCAATCAGCTATTGAAAACTCCATGAGGGGTGCTATGAGTCAGACATGACTGGACAGCACCTAACCAACAAAGCGATTATTCTTGGTTCTATTGTGTACTTACATGTGCTATTTCCAATGTTTTAAAGTTAAACACAACACTTGGGCTTCTACCTGATCTATTTCATTTAATAATACACCCCCTTTGCAAAGATGACTCAATTAAAGCTATAACTATTAAAAATATAATTGGCTATTTATTGGAATCCAAATACCAATTTGGCATTTTTATACATCTTAAAATCAACTACATCACTTGCCTATATATTCAAGAGGTTTAATTAAACTTTTTTTGTATGGAGGAATTTCTTGATACTGAATGAAATAGCTGATATTTATGAAGACAACTCCTTATTTACAGTATAAAACTGAACTTTGTCATAACTTAGCATAAGTAAATATGTAGTCTCTGCCTCCCTAAAGGATTCTTGCTAACATTTTTTTCTTTTCATGTTCAAAGGGAAAAAGCTATTAACTTTACCAGAAACATAACAAAGCAACCATAATGTATGCTAGTATCATTAGAAGTAGATGATACCATATTTCTCAGGGATATTACATTTTTTACATTGTTGTTGTTAGGTGCATGGAGTTAGGTCTGGGTCATAGCAACTCTATGTACAAAGGAACAGAACATTCACTGACACTGTGCCATTCCCTGCATTATGTCAGTGCTTCTCTGTTATTCCTAAGATTTTCAATGGTTGATTGTTTGGGGATTGTTTTAGTAGTGGGCTGTCAGTTTCTTCTTCCACTTTTTTGCAGTGTTGAGGATGAAACCCATGGTCTCAGAGTGCAGGGTCTCCTGAGCTCACATATCCTTGTGTAATTCCAGTCTTCACAAATCATTTAAAAAACTCACACATCACATATGATCACATTTTTCTTCTGTTCTCTTTCCTTAGAGGAAGCAAAAATTCTTCCCTTGGCCAAATAATAGACAGAGGTCATTATGGCCCACTTTGGGAATTTCACTTCTTTAGAAGAGATTTGCATGTGTATGGGAAAAAGGTGCATGGAAATTGAGTTTAGCCTAGCCCTCCTGAAATGCCTTGGAAATTTTAGAGTCCATGAACTGAGTTGCTACCTTTGAGAGTGTCACTATTCATGTTGGATAGATTGAATACCAAAATGTCTTACTTTCATGAAGGATGACTGGGGCTCAGGTAGAGAGAAAGAGATACTAGGCAGCTTTACTCCCATGCTTACATGGAGTCTCCTATACTTGCTCATCTGCTGCCCCATGAAAGTCAGATTCCTTTGTGCAATATAAGAGGTCCAAATGGAAGAGCCACTTTGTTTCAATGGTCTCCATAGTACTTGACATATAAGAAAGCTCAGAGACTGTAGCACTTGTTTCCATGTTCCACTGGGTGTATAGTCTGTCTATCTATCTATCTATCTATCTATCTATCTATCTATCTATCTATCTAGAAGGAGATATACACACAAATAAGACATACAAATAGAAGGAGAACTATTGGTGAGGAGGAGAGGCATGAGAGGGTAAGTAGGGAGGTGAGCATGGGCAATGTACAGTGGTAGCACATATGGAAATGTCATAATGAGACACATTAAGTCATACAATAACACTAATAAAAAATTACTAGGGAAAGAATTAAAACAATGAGGGGGAATCTCTCTGAGAAACATCTGGTGTAAGATGGTGGATTAGAGGCAGCCTTTGTCTGATGTGGTCAAATAAAGGAGTCAGAATAGGAAGGAGTAGACTCTATTCCAAAGAGAGAAAGACTGGAAAAACACAGAAATTACTAAGGGTATAGGAGGATCTAAGAGTGCAGAACAGAGTTAAGCAGTGAGAAAGAGTGAGCAGGACATATCTCCAGCTATAGCTCCCCTGTAGGGGTGAGGAACCAGAGCCCTTACCTAAAAATGTAAGCTGGACAGTGGTTGTCAGTAGACTGGCAGTCCCACAGGACAAGCCCACTATCCATGAAGCCCTTGAATCGATTTAGGAGATTTGGTGATATAGTGGCTCTTCCTTAATGGTGCAGTCAGCATCAGAGAAGGGATGCATTTTGCCATGCCCCTTTATCCCAGAGGGCCAGGACCAGGTGCCATCTAGAGAAGGAACCTATTGTGTGAAATTGAACTACTGCATCAGGGAGAAACTAAGAATAATCACCAGTCAAGGAGCCTGGGGGTCCTTGCCACAAGCTCAGGTACGACACAGCTATGCTTGGCAATTACAGTGAGGGTGACATTGGGACACCAACATGCTGAGAGTTTGGGGTAGCAAGAGGCTTGGGCAAGGTGGACAGTAGGCCCACTCTCTGAAGAGAGGAGATGACTCTATCTTTCGAAGGGAACTTTGGAAACTGGAAAGTCTAAGCTGAGGTCAGAAAAAAGACTCCATCTTCAACAGACCACCACTTCCTCCTAACCATCTACAATATTAGAGGTTACAGACAGAAGCCATTCCAGTACTTTTACCTGTTTTTTTTTTTTTTTTTCCCCCATGCTGTGCTGGGGATTAAACCCAGGGTTTTGCATAGAGCAAGTGCTGGGCCATTGCGCAGTATCCTCACCCCTTATCTTATTTTCCTTTTGAGATAGGGTCTCATTGAATTGTATAGGTTACCTCTGACCTGGGGTTCAAGATCCTCCTGCCTCAGTTTCCTGAAATGCTGGGATTGCAGGTGAATACCAGGATGCCAGCATTTTTTCTTTTTTCTCCTCTTTTTGTCATTAATTTTGTTTTCCTCATTTCTCTTTTTTTCTAATGTAATTTAATCTTTTTAAATTTTCTTTTTTCATTTGCTGTCCAAGTATTTGTCTTTTTGTATTTACTATACTTTTCATATTATTTTTGCTCCTTTTACTTTTAAGAAATCTCTCAGGGTTTTCACGTCTTGCTCTTCTTATGTTTACCTAATTTTGTTTATGTGTATATTTTTTATTGTGAGAACATTTCCTTTTGCTTTTTTCTCTCTCTCTTCCTAATATTCATTTCCTATCAAGAGCTTCTTTTTCCTTTCTTTTACTTAACCAGTCAGAAAAGTTGCATGCCATGGAATTTTCTCTAAAATAGAACATATTTTAGACCATAAATCAAGTGTTAACAAATACAGAAAATTGAAATAATTTTGTGTATCTTACTGTACTATAATGGAAAACTAGAAGTCAACAGTAAGAATAATTAATGCAACTATACAAATATATGGAGATTGTACAATAAACTCTTAAATGATGAGTAGGTTCTTGAAGAAATCAGAGAGAAAATTTTAAAAATTCCCAGAATCAATTGAAAATGAAAATACAACCTACCAGAACTTTTGGGAGACAGCAAAATTGGTTCTATTTTTAGGGAAATTTATAGCTAAGTATTTACATTAAATATCAGGAAGATTGAAATAAATAACTTAATAATGCATCTCAACATCTTATTAAAGCAGGAACAAGTAAAACCCCAAAGCAGTGGATGGAAAGAGATCAGAGCAAAAATTAATGAAATAGAAACTAAAGGAACAATAAAATGAAGTGATAAAATAATGAGCTGAAAAGATAAACAAGATTGACAAGCCCTTAGCTTGAAATGAGCTTAAAAAAGATAAATAAGATTGACAAACCCTTAGCTAAACTAATCAAAAAAGAGAAGAGTCCAAAAAAATTAGAAATGAAAAAGAGGACATTAAAATAGATACCAATAAAATCTAGAGAATAATTAGGGAATACTTAGAAAACTTATATTTAAAAAAAAAACCTGGAAAACTTACATGAGGTGGATAAATTCCTAGACACATATGAGCTACATTGGCAGTATGTCCAACATATATTGCCACCAAATCAGGAACAAGACAAGAATGACCACCCTTCCCAATGACATTTAATGTAGCAATTGAACTATTAGTCACAGAAACAAAACAAGAGAAAGAAGTAAAAGGAATACAAATAGGAAAAGAAGTCAAATTATCCCTATTTGCTATTGATATGATCCTATATTTAGAGACCCAAAGGCTTCACCAGAAAACTCTTAGAGCTGATAAATACTTTCAGCAAATAGCAAGATACTAAATCAACATATAAAAAACCAGTAACTTTTCTATATACAAATAGTGAACAAGATGAGAAAGATCAGGAAAATAACCCCATTCACAGTACCTCAAAAACAGTAAAATATATAGGAATAAACCTAAGGCATAAAATACCTCTACAATGAAAATTTGAAAGCACTGAAGAAATTGAAGATAGTAGAATATAAAAAGATCAAAAATTAATATTGTGAAAATGGCTATATTACTGAAAGCAATCTACAGATTTAATGCAATCTACATCAAATTCCCAATGACATTCTTCACAGAAAGCCCCGAATTGATAAAGAATCCTGAATGGGAAAAGCAATGCAGGGTCATCACAACATCTGATCTGAAATTATACTACAGAACCAAAAATAGCATGGTATTGGCACAAAAACAGATAGGTAGACCAGTGGAACAGAATAAAAGATCCAGAAATAAACCCATGTATCTACAACCACTTGATGCTGACAAAGGTGCCAAAAATATAAGTTGGAAAAAAGACAGTCTTTAATAAATTGTGCAGGGAGAACTGGATATTCTCATGTAGAAAACTGAAACTAGATCCCTCTTCCTCATGCTGTAAAAAATCAGATCAAAATGGATGAGAGATCTTAATGTAAGACCTGAAATTTTGAAACTGCTAGAGGAAAACACAAGGAAAACATTTCAAGACATAAGCATAAGAAAGGACTTACTGGAAAGGACCCAAACAGCTCAGAGAACAATAGCAAGCACTGACAAATGGCATAGTATAAAATTAAAAACTTTTCTCACAGCAGAAGACACAATTATCAGAGTGAAAAGACAGCCTACAGAATGGAATAATATCTTTGCTAGTTATATATCAGAGAATTAATATCTAGAATATATTGTTGTTGGTGGTGGTGCCATCGAGTCGGTATTTGATTCATAGTGACCCATAGTACAACAGGGGAAACACTATTGTCAGTGCTTCTCTGCTGTTCATAGGGTTTTTAATGGCATATTGATTTTTGGGAGGGGGTTGCCAGGTCCTTCTCCTAAGCCTACAGCACCTGGTGTTCCCAGGCAGTCTCCCATCTAGGTACTAACCAGGCCCAACCCTGCTTAGCTTTCGAGATCTGACGGGATCGGATTCCACAGGGCTACCGCCACATATATAAGGAGCTCCAAAAATTAAACACTAAAAAAGTAAAATATGCAATCAAAAGTGAGCAAATGAACTGAACAATGAGTTTGCTAAAGAAGAAATATAAATGACCAACAATCATATGAAAACATGTTCAATATCCTTAGCCATCAGAGAAAAGGAAATTAAAACTATATTGAGATAGCATCTCATTCCAGTCACAATGGCAAGTGTCAGCAAAACGAACAACAACAAATGCCGGCAAGGATGTGTCAAGAAAGGCACCCTAGCGCACTTGTTGGTTGGAATGTTGGTGCAGACACTCAGTATGGAGTTTCCTTAAAATAAAAATAGAACAACTATATGACCAGCTATACCACTGCTGGGCATATAGCTAAAGGAATATAGGTCAGCACACTACAGAGATACCTGCTCATCAATGTTTATTGTGGCACTATTCATAATAACCAAAGTATGGAATCAACCTAGGTGTCCATCAACAGATGAGTGGATAAGGAAAATGTGGTATAAATATACCATAGAGTTTTATTCAGCCGTAAAGAAGGATGAAATTATGGCATTTTCTGGAAAATTGATGGCACTGGAGCTCAATATTTTAAGACCCAGACCCAGAAAACAAATGTCACATGTTTTATTTCATATGTCGATGTCAGATTTCAATACATATTTAATATTAAAATGTATAAGTCATGAGAGTAGAAGAGGGTCTATGTAGGGGAAGAAAAGGGACTAATGAGAAGGAGGAAGGATGATGGGGAAAAGAACGGGAAATATCACATGTTTGCTTTTAAGGCAAAATCTTGATATACATGTGCTATATATATGATATATAAATATATAGGATATGCATATATGTATATATATATGTATATATATACCCACACACAAACAAGACATGCAAGTAGAAGGGGGCCCATTGGTGAGGAGACAGGAGAGAAGGGAAAGAGGTAAAAAAGGGTAACGGAAGAGGTGAACATGAGCAATATACAGTGATATACATGTATGAAAATGTCATAATGAGTTGTACACTGACTAAAATATTACTAATAAGCAAAACTTTCTTTGATATTCTGGTTGCTATAATATACCAGACTAACCTATATTCTTCCTCTCTGTATGGAAATGCAATCTGAATAAATCAGGTAAGGACTCCTAGGTCTACATCCCTATAATTGGCATATATGGGATGTGACCATTTACATTTCTTCTCCCCTTACTTTTTCTGCAACTAGATAAATACAGAATGTTCATTTTTCCATTTTATCAATAATAAAACTGGATGATCATTTGTCCTACTTCATATGGTGGTTGTTTGGACGATTGTGTGTGTGTGTGGGGGGCATTCCTGAAAGATGAGAGGAGAGAGAGAGAGAGAGAGAGAGAGAGCTGCTTGTTAATGTTCTATCTCTTCTTTCCTCATCCCTCTCTGTTCTGATCTCCAGGATAGCAATACTTTTACAAGTATCACCACTTGTCCAAAGTCTGCTCTGTAGGTCATGACAACCAGAGCTACTCTTCCCTGAACCATCTGTTGCTTTACAACTGTACTTCTGATTCAGTCAGGTTGCTGGCCAGAAGTAGATGGTACACTCAAAAGCACTTAAATGAAAATAATTTAATGGAGAAACTATTTACCGTGTAGGTTGAGATTGTTGATGAAGCATCCAGGAACTAGTTACAGAGAAAGCCAAGGCTGTTCCTGGCAAGAAATACCAAAGTGGGCAAATGGTTGTTGTTGTTGTTGGGTGCTGTCGGGTGGGTGTCCCACTCATAGGAACCCTATGTACAACAGGTGAAACACTAGTGTCAGTGCTTCTCTGCTACTCATGGGGTTTTCAATGGCACATTGTTTTATGAGAGTGGGTTGCTGGGTCCATCTCCCAAGCCTACAGCACCTGGTATCCCCAGGCGGTCTCCTATCCAAGTACTAATCAGGCCCGACTCTGCTTAGCTTCTGAGATCTGATGGGATTGGACACCACAGTGGTACCACTGCAGGTGTGGACAAATGGCGGGGAGCAGTAATACCAGACCCTAGTGAAAGACAGAACTTAGGGAGCTCCCAGTAGGAGATTTAGACAAAGCAGAATGTAACCACTTCTTTAGGCTAGACAGTAAACTGGGATGGGGAAGACTCCCCAACTGCTAATGCTTGCCTTGGACTAAACCCATAGGAAGTCATAAAGAAAAGATCCTTGGTTATACAATACATGTAAAGGGGCTTTGGGGGGCTGAAAGTGTTTATCTTCTCCCTACTTTGTCTCACTTCCAGCCCACCTTGCACACTCTCTCCACCCCCTTGCTCTGCCCTCATTCTTTTGAGCTGCTCCTCCTCCAGGACTCTCATTCTTGATGGCCTCTGGTAAGGTTGTCACCCCCAGGTGCCTTTTTAATCCTCTATTCATGCAAGACTTTGGGGGTCTCATCACCTTGTTTCAATCCTCTTTAGCCTGCTCTTTGTACAGTTCATTTATTCACACTCACTCCATTAAAATCTCCATTCCTTGCTTGCATAGGGAGGATGACTTGTAAGTTCCACAAGATGTGAAGGGCTGTTGGGAACTGGGGAAAAAACAGTATTTCCCACCTTGTCTCCAAAACACTTCTTTCTCTTTCCATAAAAACAAATGTATATATTTAAAATATTTCACAGAGATAAAAAGTGTTTATAATAAATGATTCTGTTTAATATGTTAACCCTTAGCACAGGTCCTAGAATACAACAGATTCTCAGGAACAAATACATTGATATTCAAACATTTCTATTTTCAAATCAATTCTAATGAATATGTCTGAGTATGGTAATTATTGATAATATATATTGAGGACCTAATATATACTGGGACCTTGAAGGCTCACAGCAAGCTCATGAAACAGGTGTTATTATCAGGATACTCTAGATGAGAAAACTAAGACTAAGGAGAATAGAATATTTTGGCCAATGCCACACATTAAGGAGGTGATAAATTCTAGTTTTGAAACCAACAACCTATCTCCAAAGTAACAATCTTACTATATTTCTACACTGACTTGTTTTATTTGAAATGATCTGCAACATCAAATTATTAAAATGATGGTAGCAAGTCTCTGGGATCTAAGTTTAAATAAAAAACAAAACAAAAGGTATGCAGCCTAGCTGTTTTTACTGGTCTATCACATTGCACTTACACAGATGCCATGGAGCAAAAATATTTCTACATGTGGCCAAGCAGAAGGTTTTTTTTTAATTTTTAAATTTTTATTTTTTTAGGTATATGATATATTGTCAGCCATATTTCTGCCAAATATGTTATGGGGTGATGTGTAGTGTGGGGAGTGCGGCAGATGGCAGTTCTTCCTTCTTACTTGGTCTGTGTTCTTCAATCTTCCACACCATGTGAAAGAAGGAAACTATGTTTGGAAATGCACTCACCAAGTCAACAAATAAACTAAACTCATGAGGAATATAGGGGAGAAAGAGGAGAAATGTGCCTCAATCTGCCAGTGCTTTCGTCTCCAGTAGTCTAAATTTGTTAAAAATGAAAAAGCTAAAAGAACAGAACTGCTGATCATGAATATTCGATAATAAGATTGCTTTGGCAAAGCTTCATGTTGTAAGCATCGTATGCAATTAGGTGTTTTTCTTCTCAGCTTATTTTCTAAAAACGAGCACTTTTTGGCTCTCCTTGATTTTTGCAAAGGCGAAAACCCCACAAAAATATAATACTTAGCTGGGTGCCATGGGCCACGTTTGTAATCCCAGCTGCTCAGGAGGCCGAGGCAGGAGGATCACAGGTTCAAGGCCAGAGGCAGCCTGTGCAATTTAGTGGGACCCTGTCTCAAAATAAAACATAAAAAATAAAAAAATAGTCTAGGGATACAGCTCAGTTGTAGAGCACTTGTATAGCATATGACAGACTCTGGATTCAACCCCCTAGTACTGCAAAACCAACAAACAAGAGAATGAACAAACAAAACTAACCTCATAATATTTCTAAGTTTTAAAGCCTTTTTTGTTTCTCGAAGAGTGGCAATAGACTAACAGCACCACTGTCTTTAGGGAGCTTGTTGAAAATATGGATTTTTGGGCTCTAACCCAGACCTGTCAAATCAGAATGCATATTTCAAACAAGATTTCCCAGGTGATTTCCGTAGACATTGATGTTTGAGAAGCAGTGCAGTAAGGTACTGTTGGCCATGACTTTCACAGCTGACCTCAGCTCTTTAAAACCATCCACTTTTCTTTCCACCTAAATATGTAATTCAGCCACTCTGCCTTTTTAAACATTCCCTAAGCACCCATACTCACTTTTGGAGGTGTGCTTATATAAACTGATTCAGATGTAACAAACTCCTAATCTACTCTTTAGGTAACATTTTGAATGCCAGTTGGGCAGGGTGGCTCTTCAAGTAAAAACTAACTACCCAGTTTCTCTTCCCTCAAATCCACTTTTCCCTGACCATCAATGTTAACAATCTATTTTGAGTCTTTCCCAAAATTTTTTGTACATCTTCAAGTACATGAAATGTTTTATATTTTCAGAAATGACATGCTACATATAACTGTACACCTTGTTTGATTCAAATCATCTCAAATTTACTCCTTTATTGTCAGTCAGACTATTTCATTATATATGCATATATTTATATAAGGATTCACTGGCAGTGGTCCCCAACTTTTTTGGCACCAGGGACCAGCCTCATAGAGGATAATTTTTCCACAGATTGGAGGAGTGGTGTTTAGGATGATTCAAGTGTATTATTTTATTGTGTAAATACAGATGAACCTTTATTCGTTGGCTCATCACTCACACTGATGCCAGTCTGTGGCCCAGGGGTTGAGGACCTCTGCACTAAAGTTTATGTAATCAGTTTGTCAAATGATGAACACAGGTTATTTCAAACAATCCTGGTGTAGATATTTCTTTATAAACACATTTCCCACTCAAGCAAATTTTTAAGATACATTCTAGCAGATACCAATAGTTTTTTTCCCCAAAGGTGTGGCACCATTTAGTACTCTAGCAACAGCATAAGATAGCTCTTTCCCACGCTTGCCATCACTAGAAATTTCCAAACATTTTTCTTTGTTAATTAGTAGGTGAAATGTAGGTCAAGTCTTGATTTCACCTATGAATTTCCCTGAGGTGTTTAATGGGAGAAGCATAAAGAGGGTGAAGGAGAAAGAAAAATTGCATTCTAAGAAGGGGTGATATCACATCGAGATGGAAGAAAGGCTGTATCTGGGGAAGTGGCTAGAATTTGAGCAGATGGGCAGAAAGCTGGATCCTACAGGGCCCAACACACCTGTTAAAGATGAAAAGCCAAAATCATGTTCACAAGGAAAGCAGGAGAACATGGTACTGGGTGCCCAAACCAAATATTTTGTTCTTTCTTTCCACTAGTTTGAGAAAGTCATATATTTCCTGCCAGGGCACTGACTGTGTTCTTCTAATCGGCTTATTTGCTCCTAAAACCGAAGCTAGACAAGATGAACATAGGTATGGGAGGATCAGCTGTCACAAAGATAATGTTTAATAAATTTTAAGGACAACCCAAAACTTTTTCATGGCCTAGTTGTCCTGATATAAAGTTATTTCTAGTGATTTTATTAGCAACTGTCCATTTAAAACCAAGCACTTACTATTACTGTCACTCTCCCTTCACCTGATATTAGATGATCATAATAATAATCTTACGGGCTGGGATTTAGCTCAGTTGGTAGAGCGCTGTGCTGCAGTCTCTGAGGTCCCGAGTTCAATTCCCAGCACCGCAAAAATGGGAGAAGGACCTGGCAATCCACTCCCAAGGCAATCCCAAAACAGTCAGCCATTGAAAACCCTATGAGGGTCGCTATGAGTTGGATACCGACTCGATGGCACCTAACAACAACAACAAATAATAATCTTAGAAAATTTCATACGGAAGATTGACATTGGATCTACTTCCCTTACATGCCCGAATGAGATCATCTCAACAATTTTTAAATATGCTATGCCATTTTTTTCACTTGTTGGACATAAAAACATGAGAAAAATGTATAATGTCACTTTATCAGAGAAATCAGGACCTGCAGTACTATGTTGAACAGAAGTGACACAAGTGGGCATCCTTGTCTTGTTACTGGTCAGTTTCTGTTGTTGGACACTTAAGTTGCTTTTACATTATGGTTGTTGTGAAAAATGCTAATGTGAATATGGACATGCAGGTATCACTTCAACATACCAACTTCAATTCCTTTGTGTATATACTCAGAAGTAGGATTGCTGGATCATGTGGTAATTCTATTTTTAGTTCAAAGTTATATACTATTGAGTCTTGTATTGCAGAATAGTGGAAAGAGATCTTGAGCTTTTGTTTTCTTACTTAAGAATAATAAAGTTAATAGGACTTACATCATTGGATTTCTGTGGTTCTCAGGTATAGATAAAATATTTCAATTATTCTATTGTTATTCATTTTAATAGAACTATTGCTACCTGCATCTTAGATTAAATTCCTTCACAAATGTCTCACAATAACTCTTAATTTAAATTTGTAGGACAGTACACTAAAAAGGTGGCTGGAATTTAGCTCAGTTGGTCGTGTGCCGCTCTGCAGTCTTTGAGGTCCTAGGCTCGAGTCCCAGCACTGCAAAAATGGGAGAAGGATGTGGCAATCCACTTCCAAGGTAATTCTGAAACAATCAGCCATTGAAAACCCTATAAGGATTGTTGTGAGTTGGACATGACTGGATGGCACCTAACAACAACAACACTAAAAAGGATTTCTAAGTGGTGGGAAAAATGTGTACCAGTGTGCATGTGTCTCTGTGCATGTGTATATAGCTTTTGTTTCATTTTATTTTCCTTTTAGTGTTGGGGGCATCAAACATGCTAGGCAAAATAGGCAAAAGCTCTACCACTGAGTTGCATTCTCTGCCCTTAAATTTTTATCTCTCTCTGTGCGTGTGTGTGTGTGTGTGTGTGTGTGTGTGTGTGTGGTACTGAAGGGTTGAACCCAGCATCTCATGCATGCTTTGCAAGTGCTGGGCTGCACCCCCAGCACATTTAAAAAATTAAAAAAAAAAAAATCTTTGAGTCAAGTTCTCACTGAGTTATACAGGCTGCCTCTGTCATCCAAGTTGTGATCCTCCTGGCTCCGCCTCTCCAGTCACTGGGATTACGCAGGAGCCACCAGGCCTGGCCTTAAATTTTTATATTGAGACAAGGTCTCACTAAGTTGCTCAGGCTGCCTCTCGCCTCAAATTCACAATCCTCTTGCCTCCCCCACCCGCAAGTTGCTGTGATTACAGGTGTGCACCACAGAGCCCAGCTTGTGTACAACTTTTCCATTCTGCCATGTGTATCAGCTTCAGAAAAAATCTGAATGGAATCACTGAATTGTTTGAGGTAACAATTCACGGGAAGGTATCATTTGAAATTCTGAGGCTCTATAATTTTAAAGGCCAAGAGCTCTCATTCAGTATAATTTAGAAAAACATAAAAATGAACTTAAATTCAATATTCCTTCTAGCCTGTGAGTTTATGATTTCATGTATATAATATGACAGCAACTGCCTTCTGTGAAGGGTGGATAGTCCTAAATTGAAGGTCCTTGATGTTCTGAGTTCTTTAATGAGTTTAGGTATCTACATGAGAGTATGAAAGCTGTCGAAAGCTGGACTACTGTGCAGGGTAGAAGGAGAAGATCTTGCAGGGGGCGCATGAAGAGCAGACATGAGAGAAGTAGTGGAGAGAAAGGAGAGGAGAAATCCATATCCTTAATGAAATCCATTAATCTTGAAAAGGTATTTGTGTAGATAAATTTTTGGAAGAAAATAGTGGCAGATGGAATCCGGGTCTCTTGGGAGATGGGTGAAGACATATACAGCAAACCAGGGCTCCAGGACAGTGAGGACTATGCAAGACTTTAAGTCCCTGAGAAGTTGCAGATGTGCTTTGGACTTCCATAGACTGTGGGATCTGTAGGTACTTGAATAAATTACTCCTACATCTTCAGGGAAACAAGGGGGCCCAAGGTCATACCCGTGTCACATAAGTGAGTCATACTTATTTTATGTAATTTTTAAACTCTGTGTTTCCAAAAGGAGAAATAATACATTTGTTGTCTTATTTTGTATAAAAGAGCTTTTCATAGTCAGTGGTATTCAAATTAGGACAGGACAATTTTGCCATTTGTTAGCCTCTAGAAATATTTCTTTTCTTTTCTTTCTTCTTTTTCTCTTTTCTTTTCTCCCCTCTTCTTCCTTCCTTCCTTTCTTTCTCTCTCTCCCCTTCCTTCCTTCCTTCCTTCCTTCCTTCCTTTTTTTGTGATACTTAGAGTTTGGACCTAGGGCTTCCCACATACTTTGCAAGTTCTCTACCACTATGCTGTACCCTAGTCCATTTTTTACTTTTTATTTTGAGATAGGGTCTCACTAAGTTACTCAGGTTGTTTCTGGTTTCCAACTTATGATCCTCCTGCCTCTACTGCCCAAGTTGCTGATTGTCATAACTGGAGGTTGCCACTATCACCTTATGGGTAGAGGCCAGAGATGCTGCTCAGATTCTTCTGTGCTCAAGACAGATACCCACAGTGAAGAATTTATATCCCAAAACTTCAATCATGCCAAGATAAAAAACTGTGACTTAGGCCAAACACTTATTTTATAAATGAGAAACTGAACATCTCAGAAGGGCAATGATCCATGCCAAGTCTCACATTGAGCAAAGAGAAAAGTCCTTTAGTGCTTCTTCCATCACACTATTTTACTTCTACAAGCCAAAGTTCTACAATGGAACTGTTGGAAAGTTGGTATTCTCATGAACATATTTAGTCTTTAGGTGTACTAAATAACTACATAAACTTAAAAACATAACATTGCTAATATTAGGATAAGTAGGCAATGAGGAAAATAGAGAATTTAATAATGCAGTATATATTTGTATATAATAAAAACTATTTTCATAATGCCAGCAGCCATGACACTGTGGCATCTGATCCCGTCAGATCTCAGAACCTAAGCAGGGTCAGGACTGGTTAGTACTTGGATGGGAGACTGCCTGGGAACACCAGGTCCTGTAGACTTGGGAGAAGGACCCAGTATCCCACTCCTGAAAAACAATCTGCCACTGAAAACCTTGTGAATAGCAGAGAAGCACTGACAATAGTGTTTCATCTGTTGTATGCAGGGTTGGTATGAGTCGGATACCAACTCCATGGCACATAACAATAAAAATAATTTTCACAATATTTAACCAAATCACTGCTCTGCATAAGGGCTCTCAAACTTTAGTCAATCTCACAATCACCTGGAGGGTTTCTAAGAATTCAAATTGTTGGAAACCACCCCTAGAGGTTCTGACTCAGTAAGTCTAAAGCGAGGGCTGAAAATCTGCATTTCTAACAGGCTCCCAGGTATTGTTGATTTTCCTGGTCAGGACAGCATGCTTTGAGAGCCGCTGCCCTAACATTTGGTAAATGTAAATATTGACCTAATAAAAGTATTTAAAACTATAATCTCACTAAAAAGTGCAATCTCACTTTAGCACAATGTGGTTAATAATGCTAATTCACATAGAAGAATACAATCATGGAGATAACAGAAAGAAAGCCAATTTAGAACTCATTTAATAAAATCTCTCTCCTTAGGAATGAAGAAATCAATGTTTATAAGCTTACTACCAGAAAGAAGAATCCGTTCAGCAATAGCTTATAAAAATAGAATCATGCTCTCTCCATATATATATATATATATATATATATATATATGTATATATGTATATATATACATACACACAATGTAAGCATGATTTATTATGTATTTCTCATTTTCAACATATGAGGAACAGTCTAAACACCAAATTGAGTAAAACTTTATGTGACGGGGCACTTGTGCCAAGGTACATCTATGGTGAAAATGCCTATTGACAGCAGTGGTATAAAATCAGGCCCTGGGGGATCATAACTGTCTCTTCAAATTATTTGGGAAAACATGTACATGTTTATCAATTAAATAGAGCATAAAAGGAACATATTTTCATTATAAATAATCAGTGTGCTACTGTTAATCATGGTTGTTGTTGTTGTTGTTGTTAGGTGCCGTCAAGTCGGTATCCAACTCATAGCCACCCTCTGTTCAACAGGGGAAACACTATTGTCAGTGCTTCTCTGCTGTTCATAGGGTTTTCAATGGCAGATTGATTTTTGGGATGGGGTTGCCAGGTCCTTCTCCCAAGCCTACAGCTTCTGGTGTTCCCAGGCGGTCTCCCATCCAGGTACTAACCAGGCCTGCTTAGCTTCCGAGATCTGACGGGATCGGATGCCACAGGGCTATAGCTGCAGGCAATCATGGTTAATAGAGTGAAAAGTATTCAGGAAGTTCATTTCAGTAAAACTTATTTTTATTCTTTTAACTTAATTAAAACATGAAAGAAATTTCATATACCTTAAAACTACCTGTTTATGAGGAGCATGTTGTGCAACTAACCTGTTCAGGCCAGTCCTCATTTGGAGACACCTAAGCAAATGGCTGTCAACCTTGGGGATCATGTAGACAGTTTACACAGCCTTTATTTTCTTAACTCATGGCATCCAGTCCAAGGCATAGAACTTTGCTTGTTAGGGGAGGAGCCAAACACTCTCAAATGTGTCACATTTGCCTTCAATTTTTAAAATATCCATCTATCTTTTAAATTATGTGCCATCTGTACCATCGTCTCTGCTTAAATCTTGTTAAAATTTCTTGCCAACATCACACTGCTGCTGCAGTCTAACTCTGCTACTTCTCCAGGCTTTTCCTCAGCACTCAGTAAGAGCCTGCTATTTTAACTAATTCCTTTAGCAGGACACAGTATGAGAGTCTAAAAGAGAATCAGTGTTATGCTGCTTTTACTTGGACTCACAGAGTGAGTGAAACCTAGGACCATCCCTCCAAGTCTCCTAAACATAGCCCAGTTTGAGTCAATGGAGTTAACTTGGCATCATTCAATGCTAGTATCGAATGGCGCTTGCACTGCAGCATTCACCTTGAAACTAAGTAGGCAGGATTTATAGTCCCATAACTTCCAGGTTACTCACGCTGAATTCTTACATTATCATGAAGAGTCACAACAAAAGACAAGTACAAGCAGACATGTAGCTCATTTACACAGGAAGCAAATTTGCAATCAGAGACAAGGGCAACAAAGCAGCCAAGAACTGCAGCAAATCTTTTAAAGCTAATAGCCACATCTAATAACACTCATCCGCAACACCTCTGATCAAATGGATGACATTCAGAGCTTGACCATCAAACCAAGATTTATTCCTTGGGTGGACAGAGCTGATGTTTGACTGTTTGATAAGCAAATTACAGTTTCCAATTGTTTTTTATTCCTTAAGTGTCTTAAGGCTAGGATTACTGGAAGATTTTCTATGCTTATTCAAGCATGCTAACAGAACTGGAATCTCTTTGCAGTTTCTCCCTGTACCTCTCAGCATGGCTGACAGACATCTGCCAAGACTATAGTATATAAATCACTGAATCATGCAAAAATATTTACCCCCAAAAGATGTAGTAAAAGCTCAGCTTCCTCCAGCTTCCATAGCCCCTGAAGTGTTAATCTGAAGAAACAGTTCCATGAGTTTCCACAGGCCAGCAGTGAGTCTCCTACACTTGACCTAGAAGACTTACATAACGAAGCATCAGTGCTGAGGAGCTCGCTGAATGTCATCACCAGCAAGAATAAGAAGTATTGGCAGCAGCAGGCAGGCGGGCAGGCTGGGAGTTTGCATGGAAATCATGAACTCTTTCTTGTCTTTCTGTTTTGAAGTGTTTTGGAAGGAGACTTATGATTACTTCAAAAACTAGTCTCATGTTTGCATGTGTTTGTTGTGGTGGTAGTGGGGAAGAATGACCAGAAGCATAAAAAGCTAAACCTGCCAGCAAGTATGGGACACCTCTTTTGGTGTTTGCAGTAAATTTAACAGGATGAATTGCCATCTGTAAAGTCCTGTGCCATGACACCTAAAATGGAAGGAATGGTAAAGCAAAGTAAAAACACAAAGGCTGCCACCGAGAGCTTTTATCTACCTTTAACTCATTGTGGTGAGTAGAGGGGAATATGCATATACGTAATGAGAGTAGTTGGGGATGTGAGTTGTTTTGCAGGATGAAAACCAAAGGATTTGTAAAGAGTGTTTATGTTCCTTGAACATTTTTGCAAGCCAGACAATTGCATTTTTACTGCAGTATATGTGAAGAATGTGAGGTTAAACTGTGCTTGATATGTCTATGGTAGTTTATAGATAAATGTCAGGTGTGCTAGTCAATTAATTCTATTGTCTATGCTAAAATGAAAGATCTGAATTTCAGCACTAGATTTTGCATATAATGAGTTTTTTTAGACTCTGAAAACAATTTCTCAGAATTGAGTAAAGGGATCATTGTTCTTTTGAGATAACCTTTGTAAGACTCACTCCTAGATATCTGGGGGATAGTTTAAACAGTGAGTTAAAAACAATGTACTCTATCTTATTTTCATTTAATTATCTCATATGTGGGCCATACAAATTATGCCCTTAAAAGCTAAAAATAATAAATTCAGTCATCTATTCTGATTCTGAGAACAGTGATATGGCATTATTAATATAACATGGCATTATATTGTTTAATTATATATAAAATTGTGGTTTTACACAGGATGTGGCTTAAAATGCATAATTCCTGAGGCAACAGAAATAGAGAAGTAGCCATGCATCATTTACAAACAATCTTAATGTTCTGTTCTTAGCCGGAAAGCTTGTTTGCTAATGCATCATACTGAAGATAGAGTGAGGAAGTAGGAGAATTTAGGTCTAAAAAAGAACACAATGATCTAATTCCTCCTCATCATTTAACTCATAAGAAAGCTGAGATAGGAGGTCAAATGATGTATATAAGCTGGCACAAAGGAAGAAGTCAATGAACAAAGATTTTCCTCAAGCTCAGTATTTTGCCACCATCATATGGTAAATAATTATTCTTTGCTACTGTAGTAAAGCCTTGATGCACAGAGTTTTTTTTTTTTGTTTGTTTTTGTTTTTACTCTAGAAATGACAGAAAACAAAGTTGAGTGGCACTAAATACCTACTTTTTACAATAGTCTGATTTTGGAAGAAACAAGTTCTGTCATGGATGGAATGAGAAATTTTCTTCAAGTGTTTTCTGCAACTGTAAAAAATATTGGTGCAATATTTAATTAAATTTTCAAATGATAAAATTGTATTCTGAACATTAAGCAATGTAGACCCTGATGGTGATTCAGGTCCTTTTGTTAATGTTGATTGCCAGCGCTAGGCTTCTCCATGTCTTGGAGAGCTAATGTACGTGAAATAAACAACTCACAGGGGGCAAGGGACTGGAAAGTAGAATGCTTTTTAAAAGATTCTGTCTTATTTCTTTCAAATAACTGAGCCTCTTATACTTGGACAGTTTTTATCCTTGTTGCCGGGCCCCTAGGACAGTGCTTACTGAGCCCTTGGTAAATGTTTGCTAAGCGAATAATGGAAGTATGCAAAGTATTCATACAATGTTCACATATGGGAAATACATGTATTATGGATTAGCAGAGTTTTTTTGAGAAGTCATTTTAAGTAGAGTATAAAAATTATGTATCAATCTGTATGTATCTATATCAGTTTAATTGCCTAAGTGAATGCTTCTAACATACTTATTCAGAGACTGGCTTTACAAAGTTTTTTGATTCTCTTGATTAGATCAACTTGGGATAGGTTTGGCTGCTCATAAGAGATAATCCAGTATTCACTATCATATCCAAATAGAGGTTTTGTTTTTCTACAGTGACATTAGCCTGAGGGTAGGACTTCAGAGCCAGTCCAAGAGACCTATAGTGTTTAGGGGCCTAAGCTCATTTTCTTTCTTTCAACCATCCTTAGTCTGTGACTTTCATCCTCTTTTCTGTTTTTGTTTTTTGTTGTGGAGCTGCAAATTGAACCCAGGGCCTCATGCATGCTAGGCAAGCACTACACCACTGAACTATGCCCCCAGATCTCATCCTCCCATTTGTCACTTCATGGTGTCCTGATGGCTACTTCATCTTCAGCATCCTGACCACATTCTCAGCAGAAGGACAGAACGAGTAAGAGGCGTAAGGCTATGCAGGCTGGACAAGTTTTTTCTCTAGGAGCTTTCCCAGAAGACCACCTAGAGACTAAATTATAATTTATGGCTCTTAACTGTGCAAAGTGCCTCCTATAGGGGAGCCAGAAATAATTGTGGTTTTGGCTGAGCCCACTGCTACCTCAAGATAAAACTGGGGTTCTGTTTTTAAGGTAAATGGAATATTCCCACCCCCATACATTCTCCCTTAGCATATAATTTTGACTACTGATAAAATTCAAAAGCATGATCAGTTGGCTTTAGCTGGTTTATATCTCAAAAGCACTAAAAGGCTTCTCATTTTATACCTGGGTATACTATGGAAAACATATTATCTAGCATTTGCAAAATAATGACATTTTGGTAACAGATGGATTTGTAACTCTAATGTAGTCAAATAGATGCAAAGGGAAAACTGTAGACTTCTCAGAATGAAAAAGAGAAAATTATTCCATGCCCCGTTTCACCCCAGATTTATTCCCCCAACATAAAGGAGTCTGAAGTAGTTTCTTTCTGAAAAGAATCTGAGAACGGAAGAATAGATGGATGCTGAATTAAAGCTCTATTCCTCAGAATCTTTGCAATTACTATCTCTCTTTGCAATTACATGTTCTCTCGCTAATTTAGAAAAGAGGCTTTTACTAAGTTTATTCCTTTCTGCTTTTTCTTACTGACATTAGCTAGACTGAAAAGCATGTGGCTCCTCCTGACTGGTTTGCAGAGGGCTTTATACATGTTCAAAGTTTGATTATAAGAACTCTCTAGACCAGAAACTCTTCTTCATACTGGAACAAGGAATAATACTGACATATTTGAAAAGACTTGAAACAAAATGAGCCTTCTATCCAAAAACTTTAATTTAGACATATAAAAGGTTTATGGGCAGACTGGAATAGAATTTCTCTAATTTTAAAGGAAAAAAAATCATTGTCTTCTTTAGTTGTTGTTGTTAGGCGCCATCGAGTCGGTGTTTGACTCAGAGTGACCCTACATACAACACGTGAAACAGTATTGTCAGTGCTTCTCTGCTATTCATAGAGTTTTTGGTGGCTGATTGTTGTTTGGGAGTGGGTTGCTGGGTCCTTCTCCCAAACCTACAGCACCTGGTATTCCCAGGCGGTCTCTCATCCAAGTACTAACCAGGCCTGACCCTGTTTAGCTTCGGAGATCTGATGAGCTCAGACACCACAGTGGTACAGCTGCAGGCATTGTCTTCTTAGTTTCTATTAAACACTACTTTTCTATGGAAGATAGTTGACTTTTGAAGCTAACTCACAATCGTCTATTCAAAAACAAATTGCATATTGCATGGCCCTGTACGTACCGAAAAACCACATGGAACATAGGATTCATTTCACTCTCTTATGGGAAAAAAAAAGTAGGGGAAATTCTTTGTAGAACATCAGACCATATTCTGCCTAAGTGGAGACTGGAAAATTAAATGATATTTAGTAACTGGTAGGTATGAATTTTATAAATCACAATTTCAAGGGAGAACAAAACTATAACTCTTCATTTTTTATAAATTAATTTCTAACTCAATGTTCAGTTTTTAACTTTATGGCAGAAAATTTAATTATGCCTGAGCACACTCAGTCATTTTAATACTTTTTCAGTTATTTCAGGTTTAACGCACTAAAATTGGAAATTTTACTTTTGCCCTTTATGTTAGCATACAATGAGCTTCTGTAACAAATATACCCCAAAGTTTGAGTGGCTTAGCATAATATGATTTTATTTCTTACTCATGCAAAGTCCAGTAGTTGTACCCAGTTAGCAGGTCGCTGTCATGTGATTCATGGATTCAAGATCCTTCAGTCTTGTGATGCTTCTTGCCTGTGAGGAATCATCAGCTGACAGATGGAAAGATCACTAAGAATTATGCCTATTTCTTAAGCCAAGAAATTACACATGTGACAAGCTTCTGTTTCAATGGTGAGAAATAGTCACATAGCTCCATCTAAATGGAAGGCTGATGGGTGCTGTTTATAGCCAGGAAGTCAGTTCCTAGAAGGTACATGAGTTTTACTAGTCACTAAGCTATCTCTTTATTGTCTATGCAAAGGAAGTTGACTGTGTGGATCATAACAAATTATGGATAACACCCTGAAAAATGGGAATACCAGAGCACTTAATTGTACTCATGAGGAATCTGTACCTGGACCAAGAGGCAGTCATTCAAACAGAACAGGAAATTGCCTGGTTTAAAGTAGAGAAAGGTGTACATCAGGGCTGTATCCTTTCACCATACCTCTTCATTCTCTATACTGAGCAAATAATCCGAGAGGCTGGACTTGATGATGAAGAATGTGGCATCAGAATTGGAGGAAGACTAATTAATAACCTGCATTATGCAGATGACACAACTCTTCTTGCTGAAACTGAAGAAGATTTGAAGCCTTTAATGACAAAGATCAAAGAACACAGCTTTCAGTATGAGTTGCACCTCACATGAAGAAAACAAAAATCCTTGCAACTGGGTCAGTATGCACTTCATGATAAATGGAGAAAAGATTGAGGTTGTCCAAGATTTTATTTTACTTGATTCTACAATCAACACTCATGGAAGCAGCAGTCAAGAAATCAAAAGACACATTGCATTGGGAAAAGCTGTTGCAAAAGACCTGTTTAAAGTGTTGAAAAATAAAGATGTCACATTGAAGACAAAAGTGTGCCTGACTCATGCCATGTTATTTTCTGTGGCATCAAATGCTTGTAAAAGCTGGACATTGAATAAGGGAGAGAGGAGAAGAATTGATGTGTTTGAATTATAGTGCTGGGGACGAATATTGAATATACTATGCATTGCAAATAGAATCAACAGATCTGTCATAGAAGAAGTACAACCTGAGAACTCCTGGGAAGCAAGGGTGGCTTGACAGCATCTTACATATCTTGGACATGTAGTTAGGAGGGACCAATCCCTAGAGAAGGACATCATATTTGAGAGAGTGGCAGGTTAATGAAAAAAGGCAAAATCCTCAACTAGATGGATTGACACAGTGTTTGCAACAATAGGCTTAAACATAAGATTGTGTGCCTGGCACAGAACTGGGAAGTGTTTTATTCTGTTGTACATAGGGTCACTATGAGTTGAACCCCACTTGATACCACCTAACAACAACAAGCTATCTCTGCCTATCTTTCATCTTTGCAGTCAAAGTGTCTTTTAAAAATATATTATTTTGCCAAGTACCACTTTAAGATCATTTTAGGTAACTAAGAGGACCTAATTTGTTTGTGCAGTTGTGAGAATCCTTTGTGTTGGTGGTAGGATTGATTATATTTTGCACTTCAAAGTAGGATTACCTCCACTTTCTTCTGCTCACAGAGACCAGAGAAATTTTATGTCTCTTTTACTTTTTAACTGAATGAGAAACATGGCTTAGCTCCACTGAACTTTAAAAGGATGGTTTCTTTCCTTCCTTCCTTCTTTCCTTCCTTCCTTCCTTCCTTTCTTTCTTTCTTTCTTTTTCTTTCTTTCCTTCTTTCTTTTCTTCCTTTCTTTTTCTTTTTTTTTTGGGGGGGAAGGGAAGACTATAGGGTTAAATCCAGCATTTCATGCATGCTTTGTAAGTGCTCTACCATTGGGCTGCACGCTCAGCCTATTTTTCACTTTTTATTTTGAGTCAGAGTCTCTCAAGTTACAAAGGCCACCTCTGGCCTCACACTTGGCATCCTCCCCCTTCACCTCCTGAGTTACAGATATTAAAAGTATGTACCACTGTGCCTGGCAAAAGGATGATTTCTGAATCTGACCACGGCATTAAGTTAAATGTACTTCTAAAGTTTAGACAGGATGCAAGAAGGGGAAAAGAGAATAGTATAGAGCCTATAATAGAACAGCAAATTTCTCATACCTCCTAGTAGACGTCTTCCAATGTCTCACTGGCCAGAGCTGCTACATAGTTATTCATAGAAGCAAAAGAGAAGGCTGGTGGTAGTGTAGCTCTCAAATTGCATTCACAGATACTTCAAACAAAATTTATTTCTCCTATCAAGCAAAAGGTTGAAAGACAATATGACAGGTACATGCCAATGAATGTTCTGAGATGAGCCCCAAATAAACTGTGACAGATACTCTAAAATAATGGGGAAAGAAATTAGAATCAACAGAAACATGAAAAAGTGATGGAGAAAATACATTACATACCTGGAGCAGGTGTGTTACTGATTAGTGCACTTGAGTCTTTGGGATTGACAAGGATGAGGCTCCCTCAGTTCTTAGCAGTAATGGCTTGAGGGATCTGGACCAGGTGAGCAATATCCTAAAGAAGTGGGGGATAAATAACTGTGCTTAAGAGAAGCCACAATCCAAAGTCTAGTTTGTGCATCTAAACATAAATCACAAGATCAAGGCAGATGTTTGGCCAGACAGTCCAGCCTAATGTGTTTACTAAAATTGATGATCTCCTATTCTGATGGGGGCCTTTTTAGGGCTTATCACTGTTGGAGTTTTGGTATATGTTATTCTTCACCACATTTGTTACTTTGGATCATACCTGTAGTAAGAAAGGGGGAGTAAAGGAAGTTGGAGAGAGAGAGAGAAAGAGAGAGAAAGACAGAGAGACAGAGACAGAGAGAGAGAGTGCCCATAGGCCATCTAGAAATTGTTTTAGTTTAAAATAGTCATGTAGCTTAGTTTCTAATGAGTAAGAGTGCATGTAGATTTATAATTTTGCTACTTCTTATTTTCAGTATTGGATTCTCTTCTGAATTTTCTGGAAAAAATAAAAAGTTGATGTTCTACTTTGTCTAGGAGGAAGTTCCTTACAAAGTAGCTTTCCTTTCGTACCAGATGCATCTCTTCATGAAATACAAACATACTAGAACTTCTCAGATTTGAAATAAAAAGAGAAATCATATAAGCTAGGGCATATGTGAGGATATGAAGATACAAGTTCAATTTTTGTGGTTTCTGACATTTTCTCTTCTTCAAGTTGGTTTTCCAAGAGGCACCAAAGAACATGCAGGCCAAGATTCACTACCCACCATACTGGATTATCTCTAACATTGTCCCAAATGCCTGACACAACTGCACTGTCTCCCTTCCTAGGATCCCTATATGCCATTTCTAGTCAGTCTTAACATAGTTTTACTTAGGGACTCATTTTGCAGATCTATTCTAATTCTCTGACTAGATTGGGAGAAATAGAAGCTTATTTTCCTCACCCACTTATTTTGGCAAATGGTCCAGTCTCACTGAATCACTCATAGATATGAGAAATCTTTATGTAATTTTATACATTTACCTTCACTCTAAGGGCTGTCCCCAGTCTTTCCTCAAATGTGGAAGTATACCAATACACTGATAGTCATCAGTGATACCCATGAGGCTTAAGGACCAGTTCTTTTAAAGGCTTTGTTGTTCTCTCTGTCATCTCATGAATGGAAATGATTACTGCTAGTTGAGATCTTCCTCTGGCCTATAAAGCACTTGTATGCTTATATTACATTTTATGGAACATATTTACTTACATATCACCAATCTCAACTAAATAGCTATTTGAAAACAAATACTATGGGAAGTATTCATCTTTGAATTTCTAGCACCTAGAACAGAGCCTAACTAGAACACAGTATGCATTCAGTAACTGTCCATTGTAATAAAAAATTATGATTACTGATAAGAATGATGATATGAAAGCACAGATTTATTAAAAAGAAATATTAGGAGTAATGGTACATTCTATACAAAGATGCTTTGCTTTGTAAGAGATCTCCAAATTTTCATCAAAAATGTTATTTTAAAATTGTCTTTACATGCTTATTTCTCAGAAAATATCTATTTCTTGAAATTAACAATGTCTATACTTCAAAAATCCAATCACAATAAATCACTCAAAAAAATTTATGTCACTATGGTAGCAGATCCAGTTTGACCCTCTGTACATATTTTATCAAATTGTATGTCAGAATTAAATATTTTTCTCTTTTGAGAAGCTAGACATTAGTAGTCTATTTTTAAAATGTCCTTAAAATTATAGAAATTACGACATCTAGACCTCATGACACCAGTCTTTAAATTCAACAGTTTGCCCTATGTTACATAAGGTGTTTCAGTTTTCCCAAACTCTCTCTTTTAGTTTACTGTCTTATTGTTATAATAATCTTGTCATAGGTATATTAAATATATTTTACTTCTCTATTCTGTATCACCCTTAAACAACAACAAAGAAAAAAAAAAGAAGAAGAAGGAGAAGGAGAAATTGCACAAGATCTCACAATTTGGTTGTTGACTCTTTTCTTTCTAACTCTTTGCTTCTGCAAAATCTTCACCCATTTTTAGTTACATTTCCAAATTGAGCTGCTGTACTTTAAACTGAGCTTTGGAAATGCAGTTATCAAACAGGATCTCTCACATTTTGATGTGGACATCTGTGAGCATACAGAGCTGCAAATGAGCAGTGCTTCCTGTGCTGAAGGCCAGAGCGTTCCCAGATGTGGGGAATTACATTGAGGCTGTATTTTCTGAACTGGGTAATCTAGACAGACCCAGTTCTGTCTGTCTTTTTCCTCAATCTTTTTTCCATCCCCCTATGGAAAAAAGATCTAGAAAAAGTTGGAGAAAAGATCTAGAAAAAGTAGAGAGCTTGCCTGAGGACGCATACCCAAATGGCAGTACGGCTTGTCTGAAAAATACAGTTTCTTCACTAGAATCAAATGTGACAACTGAACATGAATGAAATGAACAGAAAAGTTTATATTTTTTAGGTGCAGCTAGGTTATGAATAATTTAGACTGTATTTCACTTAGCCAAAGTTCTAAACATACTCTTTATAGGGAAATTATATATACTGAGGCATTCTCTTCTTGCCCTTTTAACACTGAAGAAAATGGTGAGCACATTAAGTTAATAAGTACTAATCCTAATTTATATTTGTGTGAATGTGCTTAATACTTTACAAAACACTCACTTATTTGACCCACTAGAAGCTTGGATTCTTATAGGCTCTTTATCAGGAGGTGAAGCAGTTGCTGACCTGGTTCCATGTCTTTGTGAGAATGGAGCCTAGGATGCATCAAAGCCTATGGAATTCTACATGCAGTGCTCTTTGTGGCATGTCTCTCAGTTGGACTCTCCTAACCAAGAGAAGGGCTACATGGATGTGGGGTGAAAATGTGAGTGAAGAATACCTAATTGTAACCCAACCTTGTCACATAGAATCTCTGTTAAGGCTCAGGCTCCCTCTTGGAATCTTGAAAGTGAAATCCATCACTTCAGAGATGGGCTCAAACTTGTGAAATCCAGTGAAGAAAAAACTTCAGAAAATCCATTCTCTGATAGTATAGGAAGTAACTTAGACCCCAGATGATTTTTATTTTGGAGAAGAAAATCTTAGACATAATTAGCCAACTACCTAAACAGCTGCAAATGTCTCCAGATGTAAAAGCATCACCCCTTTTGAGGAGAACAAGCTGTAGGGCTCCAAAAGCAAGCATACTTTGTATATACATGGAACTACTGTCAGCAGATTTACTTAGGTGTAGGGTGATGTTCTGTTCCAGGCCCTGGAGGTGGAACCCCCACTAAGAGCAGAGGATGGGAATCCTCTACTCTCACATTGGTTTGATGACAGAGATACTACACTCCAGGAAGCTGGATGGATGGCAACAGCTCAGCTTTATTTCCCCAATGGCCTCTCTGCTTAATGATGTTGGTGCTGAACAGCTCTGTCAACAGCAGCTCAGCCTTACAGCTCTTTGGTGTTACAGCTCAGTGTTACAGCTTTTAAGTGTTACATCTCTGTCAATTGCAGCTCTTTGTAGTCCCTCTCAGTTCAGTCCAGTTGTCCCATCCTGCAGCTGCCCCATCCATCCAGTTGCTTTCCAAGGTCCTGTGTACTGTGCTTATAAGCATTTGGTTAGACAATCAAGGTCTAGGGCATCTCTGATTGGACAATAGGGTGGAACAAATCAGGTGCCGTTTTGCTGTAGGGTGTAGCCAATCAGAGATGCTAAATGACTGGGCAATCAGGAGACATATTCAAATGAGGCAAAAGGGAGTAACCTATCAGACAGCTAGATAGTGGAGAAGAGACACTCCTAGGCTACATTGGGTGAGGGCCATCCTGCCTTGACCTCTTGACCTTGACCCTATAAGCTCAAGTCAGATGTATCATGGCGAGCAATTTGGGGACCATCATGCCCTGATCTCGTGGGCTCAAGCCCGTTGTGCCAACAGCAAGCCATTAACCGAGTTCTGGGCAAGCCTTAGGCCTCGAGGTGGGCTAGATTAGCCTTGAGCCAAACAGACTCAGAATAATGCCCTTTCCTTTCCTCTCTAGGCCGTATGCCTACACTTAAGTGAAAAAATGCCTCTAATTTTGTATTAAGGCACATCATAAGTCAACCAACCATAGGATTCTGAAGATGGAGGAAACTCCAATTGCTATTGCTCCACATGGCTAACTTGGCAAATGTAGATGTGATTTGAATTTGATTAATATTATTTTAAAAAGAAAACAGTTTTCTAGAACACATTAGTAATGTAAGGAAATATTTAAATGTAATTCATTAGCGGTTTGATACTTAACTTTTGAGCCTTAATGAATTATTAGTTTTACTTAATAAATAATATTTGATATATTACTTTAATGGGAGAAGGACCTGGCAATCCACTTCCAAGGCAATCCCAAAACAGTCAGCCATTGAAAACCCTATGAGGGTCTCTATGAGTTGGATACCAACTCAACGGCACCTAACAACAACAACAATATTACTTTAACAATATATAACCCATTTCATTTAACATAAGCTTATTTTATAAAACAAAGCATAGATGATAGTACCTACAAAAATATCACATCTTGACCATATTCTGTCCGTAATCCTGGCTCCTTAGCATCCAAGACATATTTTACAAGGGGATGTGGGAATGCTTCTCTAATAAGATCATTGAAAACTATAGTGGGAGCCAAGCATGGAGGCAAATACTTGTAATCCCCACAACTCAAGAAGCAGAGGCAGGAGGATCCCAAATTTGAGGCTAGAGACAGTCTACATAATTTAGTGAGACAGTGTCTTAAGATCAAAAAGGGCTGAGGGTATAGTTTAGCAGCACAGTGCTTGCAGAGTATATGCAAGGCCCTGGGTTCAAACCCCCAGTACTGCAAAAGAAAAGCAAAACAAGAACCAAAACTAAAGCAAAACTTAGAAAGCCTTTAGTGGGAAAATATGTCATTCAATGGGCATGGAATAGGCAGTTAATAATGTTCAGTCTTATTCCTTTTGCTGCCCTCACACAGATCTCTACTAAGCCATAGGAAGATTATGTTAAGCCAGATAAATCTACAGATTCAAGTAAATTGGAAATCAGCTGGGCACCATGGCACATGCCTGCCATCCTTGTGTTAGAAGGCTGAGCCAGGAGGATAGCAGTTTCAAGGCCAGAGGCAGCCTGCACAACTTAGAATGATCCTGTCTCAAAGTAAAGACAAAAAAACAAAAAAACAAAACAAAAACAAAAACAAAAAAACACTGAGAGTGAAGCTCAGTGGTAGAATTGCGTGTACGAAATACTGGATTCAACTCCTTGTGCTGAAAACAAAACAAAACAAAACAAACTGAACTGGAACTATCATATGATCTTGCTCCTACCACTTGTGGTATATACTTGAAAAAGTCAAAGTCAGCATGCAACAAAGATACCTGCACTATTCACAATAGCCAAGTCAAGGAATCAGGCCAGGTATTCCCAGTACTGTAAAACAAAAACAAATAACAACAAAAACAAAATGAAACAAAGCAAAACAAAATAACTAAATTGGAAGTCTCCTCCTTAGTTTTTAAAAATTTCCTTTCTATTTTCATTTACTTATTCCAGGAAAGGTGAGAAGGCTAGAAGTGTTCCTTATTCTAGAGAAAGTCCACTTTCAGGATATGTGTTAATCAATAATCCATTAATTGACATTGTTTTCAAAGTATCCTTGCTTCTGATGTACTTACCCACCTGCTGTGTATTCTACCATATAGCAAAGAATATTTTTTGATTGCCTACTGTCTTTCCCCATCTTCTAAAAGCATACAACTCAATCATTTTGGAATGTTTAAGCTATGGGTAATATATGACAATAATAATATTACACTGTATGATCAGTGTTGAGGACTGGGAGTATGAAATACATTGGAGTTTAAATAAAAGTAAAATTTTTTCCTCCTTTAGTTGTCAGAGATCTTAGGAAAAAATGGGATTTGAATACAGAAATGAAGATGATGACATGAAAGGAGAAAGTAGAGTAGTTAATCCTCTTTGAACGAAATGAAGAAAGAAAAGTATATTCCAGAAAGGAGGACTAGGCCAATTTATGTGGAGCTAAGGGTTTGTGAAGTATCATGATTAATCACAAGAACAGTTGTGCCAAGCTTCCATCATGAAAATATTCTCTAGGAGAATTTATCAGGTTCTATTGCCTATTAATTTCTATTGATGTATTTTATTTGGCACCTTCAATGACAGAAATCACTTTTTATTTAAATACAGGTTTAAAGATAAAGATCACCAAAGAAATTATTTATATATAATATTTAAGAACTGAGTAGTGTCATTGCCCTAAGCAAATTATGAAGGTTTAGTTTTAGTAGGAGTTTACAGTGTGTCCTTAAAATTTTTAAATATATGGTTGACATTTTTACTCAGTACATATTGATTGATAGTGTTTTGGCATCTCATACTTATTATTTATCAAGAAATTATGAAACAAAGCAGTGTAGTATTGTAGCACATATTCTGAATTTTGAATAAAAATAACTTGGCTTATAATCTTACATTTACCATTAAGTATTGTTTTTGTATATACCCTTGAATATATTTCCCATTTGTGAATGTGAAATCATGCATAAAATAAGTAAGAATGAACTTAAATGCATTTTAATATCTTTAAATTCTAAAAAGTATATAATATTACATTTTCAAAAGAAAATACAATCTTCTTTTTATCATTTGAAAAAACTGCATTCATGACAAATGGGATCTGAACCATTGAAATAAGTTTTTCCCCCTCAAGCAGCAAGAGAATTCTAGGGCTGAAAACTAGCATCTAGCCTAGTTAAATATTACTATCAAAACCAACTTCCTAAAGAAATTCAGTGAGATGAAGAGATATTTGAAAAGGATGTCTTCCCTCTGCTCCTGGTAAGGGCTTGCAAGGAATCCTGAAAAATGTATCATTTCATATTGATTACAGTACAAAAACTTTCAGTTCAAAAGTGTATCACAGATACAGTCTAACCTGACCAAAATGACCCTGTATGAAAGATAATAATGTATTCAAACTTCACTCCTGGAACTGGCAAAGGAATGTCATCCTCATAAACTGTGTGTTATCTTTCACAGAGGCAATCTGCTAATGGATCCTTATGCTCCTTAGATGTTGTTGTTGTTGTTAGGTGCCGTCAAGTCGGGATCCGACTCATAGCGACCCTCATAGGGTTTTCAATGGCTGACTGTTTCGGGATTGCCTTGGGAGTGGATTGCCAGGCCCTTCTCCCATTTTTGTGGTGCTGGGAATTGAACTCAGTACCTCAGAGACTACAGCGCAGCACTCTAACCACTGAGCTAAATCCCAGCCCATGCTCCTTAGAAGGACAACTAAAAGTACCTCTGAACATTACCATCTCTCCTCAATTCCCTAACAAGAAGACTGAACTCTAACTGTCTTAGCCAAAGTCTGTTAGAAAGGTCATTTGTGGTATAAACTAGCATAAACTATTGATTAAACACTGCTCAATCATCTCTAACACCAGAAGAGATAGGAGTTTTCTTGTAACTCCTGCAAGAAAGTCTATGATGGGTTTCTGCATACCCATTGTTTAGTATAGTCGAGAAACTCAAACACTTTCATATGCCTGGGCTCCATATAGGCACATAATTCTAGCTATCCATAAATAACATCAGTGCTGATAGTACATACACATTTTGTTGTGAGGCAATTTTCCCCAAATGTCTATTGCTACACATTTTTAATTCCCTCAGAATAAGTCAAATCTTTCCTTCACATAGTGGTTAATGAAAGAGTAAACCCTTTTATTCTATATTTCCATTTGACAAGAATAAATGTATATGCTACACCTTTAATGTTTGAGAATATAGAAGGCTCTATCCCTATTCCCCAAAGTGGATTTGAACTCTTTGTTTTTTAGTATCACTTTTTAATATTTAAAGTTTATTCTATTGTATAAATAATACTATGATTATAAAAACATGATTTACAATAAATCTGTGTTATACAATCATTTATAGTTAGACACTGTCTAGTGTCAAAATCATAGTAAGACACAGACAGAATTGAATTGAAATTCTGGCTGTACCAACTAATAATATTGTGAAGAACTTAGATTTTGTGAGTGATTGGTCTCATCTTCTGAGTGGGGATGGAAATCTGAAATCATACAGTTCTAAAATAATATAATGAGATAATATTCTTGGCACATCAAAGTTGTTCTTCTCCTCCTTTTTCCTTCATCAAGTTGAAAGAACAAGGTGAGAATTTAATGAATCAGTCATTGTAAAAGGAAAGAAAAACTTCATGATTTTATCCTAGGGCTTCAATTTTTTTTACATTTCATAAATTTTCCTAGACTATCTTGATCTCTTTGTTACTATAATTATCACCTATGTACTGCAGGCCTGAAAGTTTTTTCTGGTCCAAATCTTTTTCCTGTGCTCCAGATCCTTTTATCTCCATGGCTTTTAGTAATTTCCACATATGAGGTGTAATCAAACAACATGGTGAATGTTTAAATTTTTAAAAATTACAGTAAAAGCTACATTGCCTCAAAATACTCCCCTAGCTTCAAGCACAATCATCCCATTGTTCTTGCCACTTTCTGAAGCAGTCCAGAAATATTACAATTTATTATAATACATTTTTAGTTAAACACTCACCGTGTCTTTTTATAACACCTTGGACATGTCTCGTGTTCATCTTATTTGCTTTTCTTTTACTGTATATTAGTTATGTAAAATAATGCATCTCATTGTAACATTTTCATACATGCATACAATATATTTAATCATACTGATCCTTTTAATTACCCTTGTTTATTCCTCCTCCACTAATCTTCTTCCTCTTCCCTAATGGTCTTTCTGCTATTTTAATATCTGTTTTGTTTCTAGATTCCACACCTGAAAGAAAACATATGATACTTATCTTTCTGAGCCAGACTTATCTCCCTTCACATGATGATCTCAGGTCCATCCATTTTCCTGCAAATGACATGACTTCATTCCTCTTTATGGATAAATATTACTTCACTCTCTGTGTGTGTGTGTGTGTGTGTGTGTGTGTGTGTGTGTGTGTGTGTGTGTGTATGGAGGTATATATATCACTGTATCTATATATGTTGTTGTTAGGTGCCCTCGAGTCGGTATCCAACTCATAGCAACCCTTATAGGGTTTTCAATAGCTGACTGTTTCGGGATTGCCTTGGGAGTGGATTGCCAGGCCCTTCTCCCATTTTTGTGGTGCTGGGAATTGAACTCGGGACCTCAGAGACTGCAGTGCAGCGCTCTATTCACTGAGCTAAATCCCAGCCTGTATCTATATATGGGTAAAGGAAATTTGATATTTATGGAGGGTGCTAAAAATGTATACACATTTTAAGAAAGGAAAAAATATATCAAAATTATGATACTCATCATATAACAAAAGATGAATGCAAGACATGTTTGACTTCTGCAATTATAAGAGGTGCCCAAAGTGATTACTATAGCAGAAGAAGTAGGATTTGTTGCTGTGTAACATCACACATGATCTCAAAACTTAATGACCTCAAACTTAAATGAGTGCATACTATTGTTAGGTGTGTTGGAGGTCCATTGCTTATTCATGCCTCCATTGTCACTGAAGTTCCACAATGTTCTCAAATTTCAAATACCACTTCAAAATGGTCTTTTGCTCCTTGAAGGACAACTGTGCTTACACCATTTTCTTTGACCGTTCTGCCTGTCTCATGGTGGCACTAGCATTCATTTGATTCATACCATGTTTTGAGTGAATATCATACTATATATTACTACAGTAATTCAATTCAACTTCAAATAGTAGTACATAGATAACATCTCTTAAATTGTGTATACATTTTTTGATGCCCCTCGTATATGTTTTTGTTGTTGTTAGGTGCCATCCTGTTGGGCCTGACTCATAACAACCCTATGTACAAAAGAATGAAACACTACCAGACACTGTGCCATGCCATCACTATTGTCAGTGCTTCTCTGCTATTCACTGGGTTTTCAATGGCTGGTTATTTCAGGAGTGGGCTGCTAGGTCCTTCTTTGAAGCCTATAGCACCTGGTATTCCCAGGAGGTCTCCCACCCAAGGACTAACCAGGCTGACCCTGCTTAGCTTCCTAGATCAAATGGGATCAGATACCAGGGTGTTATGGCTGCAGGCCCCTGTTATACACACATATAAATATATGTATTTATATGTAAATAATTTTATATGCATATGTGATTCAAAATTTAAAGCAATTTTGTGCTTTCCTGATTTTTATTTTTTTTTCCTTAAACATCAATGTTGATGCAAGAAGCAGTGAGACCTTTATCAGAGATTTCTAAAGCACGTTGTTCCTAAAGAAGTTTCCAAAGCAAAGAAATTCCAAAAGCAAATTAGCTTCAGGGCTATGTTGAATGATGGACTCTTATGTTGACCTCATATTCTCTTGTGCTCACATCCCACGGAACTTCAGTTACTTGCTTGTTGGTGCCATTATAATTGCTATTGGCACAGGGTACTCACAGAACATTGGGGCCACTGCAAGGAGTCTCTCACTCTGATCACCATTTCTAGTCTTATAGGAAGCATCACTATGGTTTGGATCTAAATGTCCCTCAAAGGTCATGTGTTTGAACATTTGTCCCCAGGTGGTGGTGCTATTTGTGGAGATTATGGAACTTTGGGAGGTGGGATTCTAGCTTTTTGGTTGTGGATCTCTGAGGGTGGCCTTTGGAGGTTTTTACCTAGACACACAGCTCTGATCACTCTCTGCTTTCTGATCATAAAGATTTAAGGTTGTCTGCCATGGGTCTGATCACTTGCTACTGCCACATCTGCTCTGCTACCATTATGATCTAATCCTCTAACCCTGAGTTGCCAATAAATATCTCTTTCCATAAGTTAGCTTTGGTCAATTTTTTCATCACAGTGTCATACCCCCCCCCCCATGACTAATAATACATTGTGCCACTGGGATGACACTGGGATTCTCCAGAGGCTGTCAAAAAGCAAGGAAATTCAACCTGTAACCAGGACAGGGTGTTAAACCTTCATGTGGCAAAATTTGGCCATAAGGAGACAGCGGGGAAAGGGAGCCAGCACAGATTACATCTCTATTCACTTCTCTAATGGACAGCTCCAAAGCATAGGTTATTATATTGCTAATCCATAGATTCCCTTCATCACTGGGTAATGATCTGTGTCTATTCCTGAAGTGGGCCATCCCCCTACTTCATCTTATGAGTTTTCTCTCTCTTTCCTCAATGCACTTCCCCACTTCTATTTCATTTGTTTTTCTGTGTAGGCTATGTATTCTAGTCAACCCGTGACTAAGACTAGTGCATACATAGTGCATTAACTATTGCTGAATACAATAATTATGAAATATTAAAAATCCCACCTACATATCATCATTTATTCCAACCACATATCATTTCCTAACTCCAGTTTAATACATTTTTTAGTCTTTATTGTCATTAAGAAACTAGTTATACAGGTAAAAGAAAAAAATGGGAGAGGCTTAATTGAAAAGTAGTAGCAATGACTTTTTTGTTGTTTTGTTGGGACTTGTTTCTATTTTCGTTATTTTTTGTGTATTCCTATTACAATTTCTTTCCATGGTATAAGCATATTATTTATGTATTTAAAGGAAAATTAAAGAGATAGCATATGAAAAGTCTTTATTTTTAAGAATCACCCATTTTTCTAGGTTAATTTATTGTTATAGAAGGTTTTTACACTGTTAGATTTCAAGTACAAAAATAGAACTTAGTAAATACTTAAATATTTGAGTAAATAAGTGGATGCATTGGGAGAAGTTTATAAAATAGGCATTTCAGTCATTTATAAAAAGTCATTTTGCCTCTACACATCTCTACCACCTTAGTTCTAGCTTCCACCATTTTTACTGCCTAGTCTAGCCTCTTGTCTAGACTATTACAAATGATTCACAATTACAATCCCTCCTTGCATATCTGCCCTTTTCTACTCCAGTTAGTAGCTAGAATGATCATTAAAATGTAAATAAAAGTATTTCACTTCACTTCTTAATGAATCCGGAAGGAAATCCAAAGCTCATATCAAGTCAGACAAAATCCCCGTGATCTGACGAGTCTGCCTCTGGTCTCATCTCCCACCTTTCCCATATCACCTTTCTTTCCTTCCAGTAGTTTGCATTTATCTGAGGGAATTTGCCATAGTTTTTTTTTTTTTTGAAAGTTATGATTGGAGATATTTTAATGAATTACTTTTCTAGTCATTCTAGCCTTATGCTAGATAGCATCTTTTCAATAAGATGTTTCCCTGGCAAATCAATTCAAATCAATTTCCTGTCCCATTACCACTGATACCCCCCTGTCTTCTTCATTTCCTGAAACTTACCATTAGCCAAAATTATCCAGTCCATTCATTCATTTAGCTTTAAAGTATTTTGAAGGGACATCTCTTCTACACCATCACCCAACTTACAAAGGACCAGATACTCTAGATGGACAGGCCTTGCATGCATTTTGTAAAGCACCTAGAACAGCATCAAGCATATACCAGACACTAAATATACAATCTTCTCTTTGTACTCATGGAGGATTGGTTCTAATACTTCCCATAGATTCCAAAATCTGTAGATACTCAAGCCCTTTATTTAAAACTGATGCCGTTTTCGTTGTTAGGTGCCCTTAAGTTAAGTCTGACTCATGGTGACCCTATGTACAACAGAATGAAACACTCCCTGATTCTGTGCCAGGCAGATGATATTGTGCATGTTTAAGCCCATTGTTGCAGACACTGTGTCAATTCGTCTGACTGAGCGTTTTCCTTTTTTTTTTTTTTTTTTATTATTGATCTGCCCCTCTCCCAAACAATATGTGCTTCTCCAGGGATTGGTCCCTCCTGACAATGTGTCCAGAATATATAAGACACAGACTATCAATCTTTGCTTCCAAGGAGCACTCTGGTTGTACTTCTTCTAGGACAGATCTGTTGGTTCTTTTGACAGTCCATGGTATATTCAATATTCATCTTCAGCACCATAATTCAAAAGTTTCAATTCTTCTTCTGTCTCCCTTATTCAAAGTCCACCTTTCACAACCATATGATGAGACAGAAAATACCATCTCATAAGTCAGGTGCACCTTCATCCTTCAATGTGACATCTTTACTTTTCAACACCTTAAAGAGGGGTCTTTTGCAACAGTTTTTCCCAATGCAATGCATCTGTTGATTTCTTGACTGCTGCTTCCATAGATGTTGTTTGTAGAACCAAGTAAAGCAAAATCTTGGACAACTTCAATTGTTTCTCCATTTATCATGAAGTTGTGTACAGACCCTGTTGTTTTCTTGATGTGGAGTTGCAATCCATACTGAAGGCTGTGTTCTTTGATCTTCATCATTAAATGTTTCAAATCATCTTTAGTTTCAGCAAGCAGAGTTGTGTCATATGCATAACACAGGTTGTCAATGAGTCTTCCTCCAATCTTGGTGCCACATTCTTCATCATAAAATCCAGCTTCTCACATTATTTGCTCAGCACAGAGATTGAAATGGTATGGTGAAAGGATATGGCCCTGATACACACTTTTCTTAACTTTAAACCAGGCAGTGTTTCCGTGTTCTGTTTGAATGATTGCCTCTTGGTCCATGTACAGATTTCCCATGAGTACAATTAAGTGC
This sequence comes from Pedetes capensis, assembly GCA_007922755.1. Classification (NCBI taxonomy): domain Eukaryota; kingdom Metazoa; phylum Chordata; class Mammalia; order Rodentia; family Pedetidae; genus Pedetes; species Pedetes capensis. The sequence goes on along the minus strand of VMDO01007220.1, from coordinate 39,789 downwards.
TCTGGTATTCCCACTCTTCAGGGTGTAATCCATAATTTGTTATGATCCACACAGTCAAATGCCTTTGCATAATTGATAAAACGTAGATAGACATCTTTCTGGTATCCTCTGCTTTTGGCTAATATCCATCTGACATCAGCAATGATGTCTCTGGTTCTACGCCCTCTTCTGAATCTGGCTTGATTTTCCAGAAGTTTTCTGTCTATACACTCCTGCAGTCACTTTTGAATGATCTTTAGCAAAATTTTGCTTGGGTGTGATACTAATGAAATCACTCAATATTTTCCACATTTTGTTGGATCTCCTTTCTTGGGAACATGTAGGGCACTGCCTAGAGAGGCAGTTCACCCCAGGGCCTATCTAGGCCCCTTGGAGGACTGAGGCTTGTTTCCCAGGCAGTCACCTTTGCCCTATATCTGGGAACTCGAGGGTTGTCGAGCTCCCCAAAATGGCACTGGCATCTAATCCCTTGCCTCAGACCCCTCGACACCAATTGGCTGTTTCCAAACCCCTGAACGGCTCCTGATTGGACCATTCAGGAACCACCCCTGATTGGCTACTTTTACAAAACCCCAAATTTGAATATCCCCTCTGATTGACTGAAACCCGTATGGGGTGACTGCCTCTGATTGGTCCCCAGCTAGCCCTAGAAGGGTATATAAGGGTGGTACACAGAGCAGTCTGGGTCCATTCCATCAACTGGGACAGACAAGGAAACAATAAAGAGCTGTTGGAGAAGAGCACTCAGAGTCAGTGTCTTCACTGGGAAGAAAGAAGCGAGGAGCCACCGTGGGCATAAGCCTCTGAGCCTGCCTTTCTGAAGGCTTCTCAAAGCAGCCTTGGGCATAAGCCTCCTTTCCAGGTGGCACAGCTCTTGGGTGGTCAGCAACCCCTCACCAGATGATGGGTTTTTGGCGGCTGGTTCCCATTCACGGCTGGAGTGAGTCCAGCAGCAGGGTGATGCCCCACAGGAAAAGGCACAAATACGAATCTCTTCCAGTCAGTTTGCCAGGTAGTTGTTTTCCAAATCTCTTTGCATAAACAAGTTAGCACCTGCAGTGCTACATCTGCTGAAACATCTCTTTGGCATTCCACCAATTCCTGGAGGCTTATGTTTTGCCAATTCCTTCAAGACAGTGTCTACTTCTTTCTTCAGTACCATTGGTTCGTGATCATATGGAACCTCTTGAAATGATTGGCCATCCACCAATTCCTTTTGGTATAATAACTCTGTGTATTTCTTCCAACTTCTTTATATGTTTCTTGCATTGCTTTATATTTTCCCTATAGAATCCTTCAGTATTGCCACTTGAAACTTGAATTTTTCTTCAATTCCTTAAGCCTCAGAAAAACAGAGCATGTTCTTCCCTCTTGGTTTTCTATCTTCACCTCTTTGCACATGTCATTATAACATTTGTTTTTGTCTTCTCGAGCTGCCCTTTGAAATCTTCTGTTTAGTTCCTTAACTTTATCATGTCTTCCTTTTACTTTAGCTGCTTGATCTTTAAGGGCAAGGTTCAGAGTCTCTTTTGATATGTAATTTGGTATTTTCTTTTTTCCTATCTTTTAAATAACCTTTTGCTTTCCTCATGAATGATGTCTTTGATGTCATGCCACAACTCATCTGCTCTTTGGCTGCTAGTGTCTAACTTACTAAATTTGTTCTTCAGATGGTCTCTGAACTCAGGTGTGATATACTCAAGGTCATACCTTGACTCTCATACACTTGTTCTAATTTTCTTCAGTTTCAGTTTGAACCTCCATATGAGCAGATAATCTGATCCATAATCAATACCTGGTCTCATTCTGACATTTGATATTGAGGTTTTCCATTGTCTCTTTCCACATATGTAGTCAATTTGTTTCCTGTATGTTCCCTCTGGCAAATTCCATGTGTATAGTCACTGTTTATCCTGGTGAAAAAATGTATTTAAAATGAAAGGGTCATTGGTCTGACAAAATTCTATCATGCAATCTCCAGGATCGTTTCTGTAACCAAGAATATATTTTCCAACTACTGAGACTTCTTTGTTTCTGACTTTTGAATTCCAGTCTCTAGCAGTTATCATTACATCCTGATTGCATGTTTGATCTACTTCAGATTGCAAGACTAAGATAATATGATATAGCATTTGCATATAATCTATAAGTATATTCTAATATCTAATAAAATGTAAAGATATGTAAATTAATTATTGTACTGTTTATGGAGAAAATGACAAAAAAATCTCTGTACAGCTTAGCACAGACAACTTTAAAAAAAATACTTTTGGCCTGATGGTTGGATGGATGGATGCAGAACCTGTGGATATAGAAGACTGACTGAATGCTGTACTTTCTCTATTGTTTATGGTGACAGTTATTTTGTAAACTGCTTATTCTTTCAGCTTAAATATGTTTGTTCTGAATACTGAGATAGTTTTAACCTGGATCCAGTGAAAGGGAAAAATAAGTTAGTGAAAACTTCTTAAAACAAATTACTTCACAAAAGAATTAAATAACAGTCAGCTACTTATTTTTGATCAATTGAGTAGGGGAGAAGATGATTCTTAGGAAAAACTATCTGTTCCCTCCTGAAAACCTTCATAGGGTGTTATCTTTTGATATTGTTTTAAAAGAGCACATTATGATCATTGTGGAATTTCAAAATACACTACTAGTCTTTCCATATTTTGTGGTCAATGTTTTCTATGTCTTATAGAAGTCTTCAAATTGAAATGATCCTCTTTTGGCTTCCTGGAGGCAAATACTTGAAGGTATTTCTTTGCAGAATAAGAGTGGGTTTTCCCAAGGCAATTTTGACAAGTGCATTGCTTCATTGTAACTTAGAAGATCTTCCTTCCCCACTGCTGTTGTCAGGAATTTGGCATCTTCAGATAGTAAATCAAGAGTTACTGATAATTAAAGTGGAATAATAGGTTTTCTGCCTTGTCCAAGAATTTTTATGTGAAACAGGAGCTCTAACTATCAGGTGGCAAAAAATTCAGAGAGACTGTAGCCATTAGTAAGCACTTCTTGGAAATAGGAATTCAGAACAGTAGTTCCTAGGATCTTTGGTGGTTAGATTGAGGTTTTTACACCTCTTCCAAAATATTATGAAATAGAATTGTATATGACTTAATTCATTGCCCTGGGGACTTGCTAAAGGAACATTTTCTTTAGAAGAAAGGATTTTATACTGTTAAAACATCCACATATAACTTTTAATAACATGTTTTTAATAACATGTTTTCTTTATTTTTCTGTGAAAGTGCTTAATAGGGAATCAGTAAAATTACTAGCCTCTACTTTGGCTTAATTTCTGCAGATGGAGTTAAAAAATACTTTAATGTGTCATTCAGTCCAATATTATCCCTTTCTGACCATGTTTAAAATTGGACCTGAGTGCTTCAATGTCTACCAATAACAATATCCATGTTAAACAATGATCATGGGGCAGGTGAAATGCTTCACCAATATTTTTTTCCTGGAGTCTTCAAGGACTGTAAAGGAAAATATGTACAGAATACTGGTTATTTTCCACACATACAGGGTTAAACATTTTTAAATAGCTGTTATTTGTAAGATGTAATACTCAGATGTTTTAACTGCTCTGGATTTTTATTTCTCTGAGTGTACGCTGACTGTAGTGAGTTTTATTTTGTAGTATACAAAATTTTTAAAATTTACATTGATTCTAAGGCTAGTTGGTAGATACAGAAGGGATTCATCTTCTTACCTAATCCTTAGAATGCCATAGAAAGGAAAACTTCTCAAGAAACTTCCAAGAAATAAAATAATTTTACACATACTAAATTATTCCTCATAGGCAATTAATTGTTATGAATAACATTTTTAGAAACAAAGATGCAAATGTTTGATAATAGATCCAAAAGTTTCTGATCCACCATTTCAGTGATGCTTGTTCTCTAACTGAAGTTTCATATTTGCCTTTGAAATTGGCACTGACTCCTTTTCTTCTTGTGTTTATCAAAAGTATTAAGCAACTACTTGTGTTTTCTTGATTCTGTTCCACCTACAGAGAAAACACCAATATTTCTTGTCTCCATTTCTTTATGTTCTAGTCATCTTTTGTTTGTCTAGAATTATTATATTCCCTGGTAAAATTAAATATCTTCCTCTATTCTGAACAAAATGAAATCAGTGTTCTTTAAAATGCGTAAATTCCAAAACTAGCTCTGTTCACTCTAAAAGAAGCTTACTTTTTCAATTGTTTTTCTCTTTCCAAGAGCACACAAGAGATTTAGGCGCTATTATTATGGGTAGAATAGTTAGAATTTTACTGAGTAAGCTCTGTCTTTACAATTCTTTGGAGTAATATTAGCACTGAAAAGTAATGCAAACAAGAGAAATACATACTATAGATAAATTCCTGTTTGTTTTAAAACCATACAGTTAGTATCTTATCTTTCCTTAATCTTAAGGTACTACTTTTTTTCCAGAGTAAGACCAATTGACAAATATTTGTAGATTTGTGAGCATATACACATTTACTGAGTGGAAAAAAAGGAAGTATTTCTAAGACCTTTGCATTTGTTTGGAGATGCTTGAAGAATAATTTGGCAATTCACTTCATGCAGAGCCTGTGTAATCCAGAAAATTCTGGACATTAGAGAAATACCAATCAAGTAAAACATTGCTACATTTCATTGGTTTGTCTTTCCACTGTTACTATGAAATATTTACCTTCCTCACAAAATTTCCTGTTCATTGTGAAACAGTGAGTCATTAACAATGTGACCTTAAGTATTCAAGTGGAGAGTGAGGACCAGATCCTGAAGGCATCCTCACCTGGCAACCTGCCTGCTGTGTGCATTCATAGTTGACCCAATTGTGTTTTCTGCCCCAGAGCTCATATTCCTACTATGGGGCCAATTCTGCATCAAAGTTAAAGCCTCAGTATAATATTCTAATTTTAAATATGCTCATTTCATCTGCTTATTTCTAAATTGAATATAGAATTTGCTCACCAGAATGAGTATTGATTTAAAAAATCTTATATGCATTGGGCTATAATGTAAATAATTTCTTCCAGTTATTCTTTATTTAGAAGCCTGGCTTTTATTATTTTTCTTTCAGTAAGAGTAACAAGATTCACTCTGAACAAACTACCTCTTTCAATTTTTGTATGCCTCCAGCCATACCACCCTGGCTTCTGATCCTGTCAGATCCTGGAAGCTAAGCAGGGTTGGGCCTTGTGAGTTCTTTGATGAGAGATCACCTGGGAATACTAGGTGCTATAGGCTTGGGAGAAGGACACAGCACCCCACTCCCCAAACAAGCAGCCATTGAAAACCCTATGAATTTCAGAGAGGCACTGACAATGATACTGGGCACAGCACAGTGTTGGGGAGTGTTTCCTCTGTTGTACATAGGATTGCTATGAGTCAGATATGACTTGACAACATCTAACAACAACAGCAATGATTTTTGTATAGCCAGGGCACCTTGCTGTTTGCTGTCAAAGAGAAGAACAAATAACTCAGATTGGGCACATTGTTCGCTCCCAAGACTGAGGACATGAGCAAACTGAATACAAGGGTAGAAAAAGTATCGAGAGACTGTTCACTTTGGTGGTAGTCATCACTCTGATGAATCTGCTGCTTGGACCTATAGAACATTATTCTTACCTTCTTTTATAAATCATCTTTAGCCTTCCCAGGAATTTTAAATTAGAAAATATCCCTACATTTTTATCTGATTAATTTAGCCAGAGTTTATTTCTGTTTCTTGTTACTGGAGAATTTTAGCTGAAATACATTGCTTTCTAAAATGTAATTCAATATTCTTTATGGAATCTAATGAACATAAGTATTTCTGAATATGTCCTTTTGAGTAAGGTTGGGTGCAGTGGTGAGTCTCACAGAGGAACCTGTTACCAGCTTATATTTTAGGCTTAGTTACATAAGAAAGTACATTAGCACATCATACTTTTGGTCATAAGTTTTTGTTTAGATGCCTATAAAGGCATATTTCTGTGTTGGATTAAGAGGGAAATATAAAATATAAAATATATAATCTGCACATTAAAGAAAGTTTTAATTACATGGTCTAATGAGATCCTATTAGATATAGCTACAGATAGTTAAACAAAAATGTCAACCTTAAGTAAAAATAAAACCACAATACAGATGTGTCATGTGGCTATTATGATTCATTACCAAATGAGGAATAGAAATAACAGGTGCTCTGGTGTCAGAGACAGGTGCAACACCTATGTTCTGAAGCAATCTGAGAAAGTTTTATGAAGGCCTGCGGGAGGTTGGTTTGAACCAATTCAAGATGGATGGAGTGACTAGTGAATATCTCCCACACTGCAAAGTATGCCATACCACAAGAAACAGGCAGCTGTGGAGGATGCATAATCACAATACCCCTGAACTGTATTCTGACACCTTGATACTTCCTACATTCTCCACTTAAGCTCCCACTTTAGATTTCTAACTTTCTGTTTGCTTAGTTCGCCTGATTTAGCAACTCATTTGATCAAATTTCAGAGCTTTTTATCCTCTTATGTTTCTTGCAAGTTGAGAATTGCCTCCTTCCTTAAATATTGATTTTGAAATGTTCCCTTGGCAATGTCTTTCTTTCAATTGGATCATCTCCTAATATAAAACTACCTTCTTGAGCAGCACCTCCTGGCTGCACACCAAGGTTCTCTCCTTCACAGTCCCCAAAGGTTGTACTCAAATAACTGGGAAGGCTTGGACAGACAGAGGTAAAGATCTTTTAGAGCAATAAAGCATGGGCAAAATAGTGTGAGCCTAAAGGCAGATGCAGAAAAAGAATATGATTTATTCAGCAGAGCAACTCTAACTGATTGTGATGACAAGATTGAATGGGAGAATTGTGGGGGAGTAAAATAATGAAGCCACCCCAGGTTAGTTTATAAGAGCATAGCACCTGAATGATGAGTCTGGATTTTATCCTATTGGAGTTGGGAGCACACTGGATGTCTTTAATCCACACCATCTATATAAACACTGGGGTTTCGAGAGATTAATTTGTGAACATTATGCCAAATAGATTGAAAACAGAAAGGTTTTGTAATAACTTCGACATGAGGAGAAGAGAACTTTGGTCATGACGATAACAGCAAGCATAAGAATAAGTGATTGATGCTGAGAAGCGTAGCTATGCTACTGAGATCCTCAAGTGGTTATGTTAAGTGGAAATGCTAAAAGTGGGCATCCATGTCTAGTTCTAGATCTTGACATATGATGACCATTCTAACATTTAAATGAAAAGTTTTCAACTTTTTCCCTTTTAGTATGATGTTAGCTGTGGACTTTTTGGATATTGCCTTTGTAATGCTGATGTACATTTTCTCTACACCTAATTTGTTGAGAGTTTTACCATGGGGGGTTATGGAATCTTGTCAAATGCCTTTTCTACATCTATTGAAATAATGTATTTTCCTTCATTCTGTTAATGTGATGTATTATGTTTATTTATTTGTTTATGTTGGAATATCCTTGCATCCTTGGGATCCAAGTTGATTTTAGAGAAAATGCTATGCTCTTCCCCCATTTAGTTTAATAGTTGGCTATATGTTTGTTATACATTGCTTTTATTATTTTGAGGTATGTTATTTTTATTTCTGGTTACTTCAGGGTTTTTATCATGAAAGGATGTTGAATTTTCTCAAGGACTTTTTCTGCATTTATTGAGAAGATTATGTGATATTTTTCTTGATTCTACATGAGCTGCATTATGTTTATTGATTTGTGAGTGTTGAACCATCTATCATCTCTGGAATGAAATCACCTTGATCATGATGTATAATCGTTTCAATGTATTGTTGAACTTGGTTTGAAAATATTTTATTGAGGACTTTTGTGCCTATGTTTATTAAGGTCTATAGTTTTCTTGGGCTGGGATTTAGCTCATTTGGTAGACCACTGCTCTGCAGTCTCTGAGGTCCCAAGTTCAATTCCCAGCACCGCAAAATGGGAGAAGGATGTGGCAACCCACTCCCAAGGCAATCCTGAAACAGTCAGCCATTGAAAACCCTATCAGGGTCACTATGAGTCGGACTTGACTTGAGGGTACGTAACAACAACAACAATAATTTTCTCTTGTTTTGGTGTTTCCTTATTTAGTTTTGATGTCAGGTAATAATAGCTTTATACAATGTGTTAGTAGAACTTCTCTTTCTCTTTTATGGAATAGTTTGAAGAGCATTAGTAGTAGTTCTCCTTTTGTCAAAGGTCTGGTAGAATTTGGCAGTGAAGCAACCTGGTCCTGCACTTTCTTTGTTGCAAGACTCTGTTATTGTTTAGATCTCATTGTTTGTTATAGACTTGTTAAAATTATTTATATCTGTTTGGTTCAGTTTTGTTAGGTCACGTGTCTAGAGATATATCCATTTCTTATACATTTTCTAATTTATTGGAATATAAGTTTTCAAAATATTTTCTAACAACAATTTCATTAGTATCTTATGTAATATTCCCCCTAATCTTTAATTTTATTGATTTGGGTCATTTCTCTTTCTTTTTGTTACTTAGGCTAAATGTTTGTGAATTTTGTTTATCTTTTCAAAGGACCAACTCTTTGTTTCATGATTCTCTGTATAGTCCTTATAGTCTCCATTTCATTCATTTCTGCCATAGTCTTTATTATCTCTTTCAAGTTACTGTTTCACATTTGGCTTACTCTTTCTTTTCTGTGATCTTTAAGGACCTCATTAGGTTATTTATTTAAGGTCTGATTTTTTTCTTTTCAGTATTGGGCATTGAATCAAGGGCCTTGCACATGATTTGCAAGTTTTCTGCCACTGAGCCACACACTCAGCCCCTTTTTTATTTTTTGAGAAATGGTTTTGCTGGGTCAATGCAAGCTGTCCTTGCCTCAAACTTGTGATCCTCCTGCCTCAGTCTCTAAATAGCTGGGCTTACAGGTGTGCGCCATGGCACTTGGCTCTCTCATGTTCAAATGTAGACATTCATAACTATAAACATCCCTCTTAGAACTGCCGTTCTTGTATTTGAAAGATCCTGGTAAGCTGTGGTTTCTTTTTCATTTGATTCTCTGAACTTTAAAATTTTCCCTTTGATTTCTTCAATGACCCACTGATTCTTCAAAAGAGTATTGTTCCATGTCCGTGTGTTTGTATTGTTTTTGTAGTTTCTCTTGCTATTGACTCTAATTTTATGTCCTTATGATCTGACAAGATACAAGCAATTATTTTAATTTGTTAAGACTGTTTTATTGCCTAAAATATCTATTTTGAAGAAAGTTCTATGGGCTAGTGAGAAAAATTTGTACTTTACTGCATATAAATGGAATATTCTGTAGATATCTAAGTCCTTTTGATCTATGACACATTTTAACTCTTGAACTTTCTTTTTTGTTTGTTTGTTTCAATGATCTACCTATTGATGAGAGTGAAGTATTGAAGTCACCCATTATTACTGTATCCATACCTATCTGTCACTACATGTCCAGTAGTATTTGTTTTATAAAATTGGGTGCACTAATGTTTGATCCATATATATTTGCAACTGTTATATCTTTTTGATGGGCTTTTCCCTTTACTAATATACAGTGACCTTCTTTATCTCTTCTGACTAGTTTTGACTTGCCCTTTACTTCATCAGACATGAGTATAGCTACTTTTACTTGGTTTTGGATTGTATTTGCTTAGTATATACCATTTCTACCCTTTTACTTTTAGTCTCTGTGTGTCTTTGCTAGTAAGGCATGTTTTTTTGTAGACAACAAAGACTTGGATCTTGGTTTTAATCCAATCAGTCTTTTAATTGGAGAGTAAAGATCATTTATATTTAAGTTTACTATTGGAAATACTTACTGTTTCCTGTATCTTTATTATTGTTTTTTCCAATTGAGTACTGTTTGTTATTTTATATCTCCTTTATTTATCTTAGAAGTTTACTGGCTTACTGACTTGAAGGTATTTGATTCATTCCTGTTCTTATTTGTTCATCTATTCCTCTAATGAAGTTTATCCTTTCCTGAGCTCTTGTGTTTGTGACTGTCTTTCTGCTTATTTATGTGTAGGGTTAAGTATCTTCTGCAATGCTGACTTAGTAGTCATGAATTGGTTTAGTTTGTAATTATCTTGGAAGGTCTTTATTTCTCCATCACTTTTAAAGAATAACTTCTGGGTATGGTAATCTTGGTCGGCAGTTATTTACCCTTTGTGTGTGAAATATATGATTCCATGCTTTCCTGGCTTTTAGTATTTCTGATGAGAAGTTTGATGTAATTTTGATGAGTTTGCCCTCATAAATATGTTGATGTTTTTCTCTCACAGCTTTCAATATTCTTTCTTTTGTGTGTGTGCTCTTGTTTTTTAACTATAATGTTATGTTGAGAGGTTCTTTTCTAGTCATGTGTATTTGAGATTCTAAATGCTTCAAGTACTTGAACATCCATATCTTTCTCTAGATTTGGGAAATTTTCTGATATAAAAAAGAGGAAGAAAGGAAGAGAAAGAAAAAAGAAAACATAAAGGAAACATTTCATGACATTGGTCTACCTAAAGATAGGATTTTTTAAAAACTTCAAAAGCACAGGCAACAAAACCAAAAACAGACAAATTGGATTATATCAAACTAAAAATCTCCAGACAAGAAATGAAACAATTATCAGAGTGGACAGACAACTTAGAAAATGGAATAAAATATTTGTTAAGTATTCACCTAACAAAAGATTAATATCTGGAACTGAAACAATTCAATAATAAAGCAAAACAAAACTACAGAAACCCACAAATAAGCCAATTAAAAAAAGGAAAAACACCCTAGTAAGCTTTTCTCAAAAGAATACATAAAAATGGCTAACCAATATATGAAATAACTCCCAACATCACTAAACATCAGGGAAATATAAATCAAAACCATGGTGGGATATTGTCTCAACTAAAGTGAGGATGGCTATTATAGGAAAGATCAAAGATAAAAAGCATTTGTGAAGTTGTCAAATAAAGAGAATCATTATATGCCATTGGTGGGAATGTAAATTTGTATAGTCATTATAGAAAATAGTATGGAGGTTTTTTAAAAAATTAAAAATAGAACTACCATGTAATCCAGCAATTCTACTACTGGGTATATATCTAAAGGAAATAAAAGCAGAGTGTTGAAGAGAAACCTGCACTCCTATGTTCATTGCAGCACAATATGCAAGAGATGGTATCAACCTAGATGCCCATCATTAGAGGAATGAATAAAGGAAATGTATATATACAAAATGGAATACTATTCAGCCATAAAGGGTGAAATGCCACCATTTTGACAACATGCATAAACCTGGAGGACATTAGGTTAAATGAAATAAGTCAGGCACAGAAAGAAAAGTACCACAAGATCTTACTCATATGTGAAATCTAAAAATGGTGGTAGCCATTTTTACAAGAGAGTAGAACAGTGCTTTACATAGGCTAAGGAGTGGTTAGGGTGATAAGGAGACATTGGAAATAAAATTACCCTTAGATAAGTGGAATAAATTTCAAGAGGTTTGTGTGCAACAAGGTGACAATAGTTAATGAAAATGTATCATATTCTTCAAAAAATGTAAAGAAAGTGGACATTACCACAAAATGCTAACTGCACATAGTACTACATTTGTTAATTAGCTAGAATTAATCATTCTGCAATGTATTTATAATTAAAGACTTCCTCTTGCACATAATGAAAATATACAATATTTGTCAATTAAAATTTTTTTACTTGAGATATGCAAGCATAGAACAATCAGTAGAGTATTAGTATAGTAACCCACATTCCAAAGGCTATTTGATGAAGGTTTCCCACAAAAAGGAATATTTTCTCAAATTTGAATATAAGTTTAAGAATTTATTACAAGTGTGAGCTTTGTGGAGGGCATTTTGGTATTATTTTTTAATGATTAAGAACCTGTAGTTTTCAGGTGTCTTCAGGGGAATGATATAATCAGGACAGGAAGCTATTTACCTAGTCACTTTATAGTTTAGATTAAAGCTTTTCAAGATCCATTGACTTCAAACAAAGAAAGCACATAAGTCTCTGAAGTGAGTTTGGAAACTAAGATAATTTTCATGTTGCTACAATATTGCAAAAGACAAATGCCATATAATTTTCATTATTACTTCTCCTGAACAAGAGACATGTGGCAAATTAACTTTACACACTAGAGATGGGCCTGGGTTTGTTTCTCCCTCTATTATGATTACTTCCTTCAATGGTTACTCTGTGGCCATGGACACATTATGACCAGGGGAGGTTTTTAAAGTTTTTTTTTATTATTTGTTTGTTTTTAGTAAATTAGAAAATGCTTCTTTATTGCAGATAAAAGTAACATAGTTTTTTAAAAACATATTCAGACATAAAAGAAATTCATGAAAGAGCAAAAATTGAGGAAACATGATCACACCAACTAAAGACATTGATCTACCATTTATATGCTTTGGGGCAATTTTATGAACTTAAATATACATAAATTTTTGAGTCTTAAAAATTTGAAAAATGTTTAAAATAAGTAGAAGTATTTTCAAATCTGACCATGCCACCCCTGTTGGGAAATAATTTCAAGTCTATACACACACATTCATTCTAATTGTGGCCATTGGAAAAGCAGATGGACATATATGTAAGAATGCTTTTGGTGGAAATTTGAAACTCATGGGGACTTCCACTTAGAACCAGAAGGCCATTTAAATACATTTGTAATTGAGGTTTGTATATACATTTTATGGGAATATCTCCTCTGGCAGTGTCGGCATTTGGAAGCAGGAGCAGCCAATGGTTTTATCCTTGCTACTACTATGAAGTTCATAAAGTTCAGCTTCATTCTCCTATTTACCCTGGTAAAATAAATAGTATACTGCCTGTATACAGCACTGGAGACTATGACTTTTTTTTTTAAGTCAGGATTAATACTTTCATTGCTGAGAGATAGATGGAAGAGAGATGATAAATGGAAGGGTGAGAGAGACCAGAGAAAGGAGAGAGAAAGAAAGAGATAGAACACTCTAAGTTGAACCAACTATAGCAGTGAGCTGACAGAAAACTGTTTTAAGAAGGAAATGATTTTAGGTATTTAAAATCATAAACCTCACCAGATCATTTGAAAATACAAATACCAAATTTGTTGATCTGCATGAGAAAAATAACGGTTATTGTTGTTAGGTGCTGCAGAGCACAGTGACCCTATATACAACAGAAAGAAACACACCTTTACACCATATCATTCCCTGGGGGTTATGTCAGTGCTTCTCTGCTATTCATAGCATTTTTGATGGCTAACTGGGAATTGTATTGGGAGTAGGCTGACAGGTTCTTCTCCTTTTTTTTTTTTCTTTTGTGGTACTGGGGGTTGAACTCAGGGCCTCTCGCCTGCATGCTTTGCAAATGCTGGACCACTGAGCTGCACCCCCAGACCATTTTTTATTTTTACTTTTTGAGACAGGGTCTCACTCAATTATGCAGACTGCCTCTGGTCTCAAACTTGTGATCCTCCCGCCTCTGCCTCCAGAGCCGCTGGGATTACAGGCATGCACCATTGTGCCTGGCTCTTCTCCTATTTTTAGGATGCTGGGAATCAAATCCAGAGTCTCATAGTGCAAGCTCTCTACCAACTTAGCTAAACTGCAGTCTACCAGCTCAGTTGGTAGACTGCCACTCTGCGCTCTTGGAGGCCCTGGGTTTGATCTCCAGTAATGCAAAAATAGGAGAAGGACGTGGCAATCCACTTCCAAAGCAATTCTGAAAACAATCAAATATTGAGAACCCTACGAGGGTCACTATGTGTTGGACATGACTCTACAGTACCTAACAACAATAACAAACATAAAGATGTATATACATAAATCTCCAGTGGATGTGACTGTCTTTTCATTTTTGGATTTCTGTGTTTTTCATATTTCTAGAAAGAATATGTCACCTTTGTAATCTATAAAGTTAATATTAGCTATTAAGAAAATAATAAGTGTACATTTCTATGGTGCAATGTCAGGCAATGCAGATCCTTTAGAAATTATTAGTGTGATTTGTCTTGCCTGATGCAATCTGTTTAGGAAATCTTGGGTTGGTCATACTGAAGAGGACTGGTTTGTGACCAAGGACTGTTTTTTGTTAGGTGCCATTGAGTCAAGGCCAACTCATAGAGACCCCATGTACAACAGACGAAACACTCCCGACTCTGTGCTATGCCTGGCACTGTTGTCAATGCTTCTCTGCTATTGGTAGGATTTTCAATGGAGAATTGTTTCAGGGGTGGGTTCCGAGGTCCTTCTCCCTAGCCTGCAGCACCTGGTGTTCCCAGGCTGTCTGTCATCCAAGGACTAACCAGGCCAATGCTGCCTACCTTCAGAGATCAGGTAATCAGATGCTTGGGTGGTATGGCTGTAGACCAATGATGAGTGAATGTATACTGCAATTTGGTTCACTGTTGTTCTCTTTACACCAAACTGGGAACAAGTGGTACAAAGTATAAAAACTAAATATGGACACAAACAAGTGAGAGGATGAACCTCCCCCCACTCCACCTAGGGTCCTCTTTCCTTCCTGAAATAGCCCCAAAGAAAGACACCTATGAGCAGAGTGTGCAACCTGTAAGGTCCTAGGAGTCTAGAACTGTAGATAGGCTGCTTTTTATATTTTTGGAGGCCAAATCACAATTCAAGATTTGCCTGCTGTGCTTTTCTCATCACTGTGGCAAAACACTTGACAGAGCAATTTAAGGAGGAAGGGCAGGTTTATAAGGCTCATGGTTTAGAAGATTATAATCCACAATTGTAGGGAGGCATGGCAGAGTAGCTGGCAGCAGAGCCTGTGGTGGAGGAATTCACACTGTGGCATCAGGAGGCAGAGGCAGCTTTGCTGGTACCAGGGGTTGGGTAAGACCTTCAAGGCCTTCAAGGGCCAACCTAGTGACCTACTTCCAACAGCCAGGTCCTTAAGTTCCACAACCTCCCATTGCAGCACCACCACCTGGACACCTACATTCAAATACATGACCGACCTTTTGGGGGACACTGTATTTAAACCATAAAAGAGGCCAAAACACAATTCAAGACTTACCTACTATTATGTGCAGCACTTTTTGCTATCTAAAGTATATTCATTCTAGAGCCCCTTCTAATTAACTCTGCAGGTGTCATTTTATAGTGAGATCTATGGAACTTATGGGGCTGGGATTTAGCTCAGTTGGTAGAGTGCTGCTCTGCAGTCTCTGAGATTCCAAGCACCATAAAAATGGGAGAACGACGTGGCAACCCACTCCCAAGGCAATCCCAAAACAATCTGCTATTGAAAACCTTATGAGGGTCGTTATGAGTCGGACACGACTCGACAGCACCTTACAACAACAACAATGGAACTTATACCTGACCACTGGAGTGTTCCTGGCCTGGTTTTCCTCACTGTTTTACCTTCCTTGATCCATAATTTCCTTTTTTGCCCTTAATTCAATTGACTTCTTGGGCCATTTTAGTGGGTCAAACAAAACAAAACAAAAACAGCTTCTTTTAAGTACAGAACTTACTACTTCATAAGTACTGTGTGTAGATAAAACTAAACCCTGAAAAAACTTAGTAATGATCAGGTTTGTCTTGACACTTGGAATAAGAAGGACATTCAGAGATATGAAATTTATTGAAGATTATTAATTATCAGCATTGTTTCCTTCAACCTGCAAAATTCCTCTCTGCCAAGTTAGAATGAATTTGGATTGTTGCAAACCTTTTTTAGTATAAATGAAAGACATGCATAATAAAAATGAAAGGAAATTGAAAGGGGGAAATTTGTTATAAATACTGATTGTGGAATAAGTTTTAGTGATATCATTTAGGATCTGGTACATACATACCAAACTACTGGTACCGTTATTATTGTTACTGTTATTATTATTAAAAATAGGAATTATTGTCTTTTTTGTTCATTGGTATTTTCCCTCAGTGACTACAGCAGTTCCTAATGCACAGTAGGCAATCAATACATATTTATTTATATCTATTGAATTAATTCACATTAATTAATATGCTTACGAAAACTGGACAGCAAATAAAGGAGATAGAAAAAGACTTGATGCTTTTGAATTACGGAGCTGGAGACAAATATTGAATATACCACGGGCTGCCAAAAGAACTAAAAGATCTGTCCTAGAAGAAATACAACCAGTTCTCCTTGGGAGCAAGGATGGCTGGACTATGACTTACATGTTTTAGACATGCTGTCAGGAGGGACGAACCCCTGGAGAGGGACATTATGTTTGGGACAGTGGCAGGTCAACAACAACAACAAAAAAGGAAAACTGTCAACTAGATGGATTGACATGGTGATTGCAACAATGGGCTTAAACATAAAAAAGATCATGTGCATGGCACAGTGTTGGGTGTTGTTTTGTTCTGTTGTACCTAGGTTGGCTATGAGTTGGACCCAGATTGACAGCACCTAACAACAGCAACTTCGAATTAGTTAGCCTATAAAATTATTGGTTCTCATTTCTTTTCCTCATGTATTTAACGTCAGAAAATTTATGAATTTGTTTGAGAGTTTGAAAATATTGTGCCCATTGGAGGTTCAAAGGAGAATAGGTGATTATTTTGGTATTGGGACTTTTAATGTCCTATTAACTTATTCCTTTTAAAAGTTGCTTTACTATAGTTTAGGTAGTAGATTATTATTTTTCATTTTAATAAAATTATCTAAAATATCTCAACACTAAGGAATTGGAAAATGATTTTTTAACATAGTTATGACAGTATCAAGACTTTAATTCCTTTTATAAAATGATAGAGAAGGTATGGCATTTCTTCTGAACATGTTCTTTTTATTATTCAGCTAACTTCTTACATATTCCTTATTCCAAGAGATATATTGATAGAGTCTTGGTATAAATAACATCCTTTATTTTGGTGCAGCACACTGTAGACCACACAAAACTAAATCATAATTTCTGTAAATAGTGGTAAAATACAGTTTTATTTAAGTCAATGTCTCCCTATTCCAAGAACAGGTTTTTATTTAAAAATGTTTCTTTTATTTAAAAAAGCCAGCTATAATGACAAGAAACTTTAACCTGGATTATTTCTAAAATACAAACCTAAGTGTTTAATATTTAGTTAGATTAAGTCAATAATTTCTACTATTGAAAATTATTTATATTAATGTACTGTGTGAACTAAAGAAAATGTGTGTTTTATGTTGGATAAAAAGAGCATCAAATAGATTGGGGACAGGAAAAGTAAAGCATTTTCATAAGATTTATACTGAAACAGTAAATGGATTCTTAGTAATTTTTGAATTCAAGTGCATATTTTTTGTATTCATTTAAAATTAACTTTTTCAATAGGTATTATTCTAAGTTAAGCCCATCAACTTCAAAAGTTCTCATATACTTATTGACTCTAAATCTATTAATAGTCCTTCTGACAGATATGACCTCTTTAGGAACCAAACTGTTATCAAGTCATTGCAGCTATCTACAATTTCTGATTGATATTTTTAGCATAGTCTAGTCTATAGTCATTATACACTGGCCTCAGATCTCATCTGATATTGGAAGCTATGCAGGGTAAAGAGCTTATTTAGTCCTTGGATGTGAGACCACCTGGAAATACTGGTTCTGTATGCTTCAGAGAAGGACCCAGCAGCCACTCCAGAAACAATCAGCCATTCAAAACCCTCAAAATAGCAGAGAAGGACTGACATAGTGCCAGGCATGGCACAGTATAGGGGACTGTTTCATTTGTTGTACATAAGGTCACTATGAGTCAGACCCTCCTGGAGAGCACCTAACAACAACAACAAACATTTTAGCATAAATATCATAAAATTTTTTCCAAGTTGAATGAAAAATTGGGAAGAAAGCATGAAAAGCTGGGAAGGAAGCAAGTCTGCTTAAAGTCTCAGAGGCAGCAGCAGCAGGACTCCTGAGTGCCAGAGGAGGTACCTAGAGGTAAGAGTGGAGAACGAAGACAAAGAAAGTGAGAGGGGACAAAACATACCCAGTACCAGGTGCACCCATATATGACTGCATTAGGAAGAAAAGATCAATTTAAACTATTAACAAAGTAAAATTACCAAGTAAAAGTAAGTCAAATTTGTCAAAATTTTATGAGAAAAAAATGACCTTGTTCTTTTTCTGACTTGTATTAGACTAGTTTATTTGTGGCTCAGTTGGTACACTGCTGCTCCCCATTCTCTGAGAACCTGGGTTCAATCCCCAGCACCACAAAAATGGGAGGACATGGCAGTACACTGTTGAAGCAATCCCAAAACAATCAGCCATTGAAAACCCAATGAAGGTCACTATGAATTGGACATGAGTCAAAGGCACCTAACAACAACAGTTTATTTGTGTAACATGAAATCTAACTTTACTTTGGGTCCTGAAAAGTCTTTATTTCATTGACCAGAAGATGGAGCCATTACATAAGGAATTTTTAAAACAAGGCGAAATGAAACCACAAGGTTTTTTTTGTTGTTTGTTTGTTTGTTTGTTTTTTGCTAAATTTTTACTGTAAAGCATTTCATGGAAGATGAATAATCTATGATATTGCTTTTAACCTCGTATGCCGAGAGAAATAATATAGGCAATTGGCACTTAGTGAGTGTATACATGGAGGATTCATTGCTTTTGTCCTCGGTGGGTAAATCCTACAGGAGAGACACCTGCAGGTAGAACAAGTTACATGTTTGTGCCATAGAATTATAATCACACTGGTTGTCTTGGAACAAGGGGAAATTTATCAAGCAGTAGCATTTGAACTGCTACTCTTAAATGTTGATTTGGGATTTTCATAAAACAGGTAATCTGGGACTACATTTTGAAACTGGGAGATGCTCTTTTTTTTTTTTTTTTTTTTTTTTTACTTCTAGTGTACCATCTATAAGCACCGCTGCCATCATACATCATACATTAATTGTATTTTTCTCTGTGATCTTAAACTTTTCTAAGCATCTTCCAAGTTCCTTTCTTTACTACTCATGAAGTTTTCTTACACAGAACAGGAGACAAATAGAGAAGTTAAATGTCATACACAATTCAGAAAGATCACATACTCAGTAAGTAAAAGAGACAGAGACTCAGAAGTGAGCTTCCTAACTCAGAGAAGAGGCACAACATATGGAGTCTCTCAGCTAGCACCATAATATCCAACATACATTCAAGGCAAACTACAAAATGAGAGGAATGAATGCTTTCTGAACAGCTTAGTCTTACGAGGGTACACTGAGCATTGTGTGTAAAGAATACATGCCCTGGAATTAACATCCAAAGAAGTTTCGATTTGTTATCACACTTAGGTGCACATCAGAATCATTTTAAGCCACTTATTTTTGTTTCAATATCTACTCCCCTGATATCTAGGATGTCGATGTTGCAGGAGAATGTTAAAAAAAAAAAAAAAAAAAAAAAAAAAAAAAAAAAAAAAAAAAAAAAAAGGAGCTAGTAAAGAAAGGAACAGGAGGACAGAGAGAGTTCCAAGACTTTGTTGGTGCATAGAACTCTGATTAATTTTCTACTTTTATGATTCTCATTATAGTTAATTATAAACTCCACACATAGTTGATGCCAGAAATGAAATTATCATGATCTGTGACACACCCAGGCTCTTTAGAGAGTAGCCATGATCTGAAGAAGCAGCATGAGACTTAACTAAACTCCTGTTTTGTTTGTTGTTTTTTGTATGTGGGGGGTTGCTGTTGGCTTTTTTGACCATCACTCCTTGATATGAATGAAAGGTGTGGTCCTTGAAACCAGAGAGATCTGGACTTGAACTCTGGTTTAACCCTTTTATGAAATTTACTCTCAGGCAAATTACCCAAAGTTATTTCCCTTTACTGACATATCTCTAACACATCAATTTCGTAGGATTGTACAAAGACAGGAAATACTAAATATGAAATGTTTTACATTATTTTTGCCACATGGTAGACGTTAGCAGTGTACTGAAGCCAGTTCAGGGCAGTTGAAAAGGGCAATGGCTCATCATTTCTCCCTGCTCCCTGTTCAGTGACTTCAGATTGATTGCTTGCAATTGGTAATCGTGTATTTACATAACATAAGCTGGCAAAAAGAACATACAAATTAGAGTTTTATTGCCTAGCATATGTTAGGCCGTAGGTTCAATCCCAGTACCACAATAAAAAATTTAATACGTATACAAGTAAACCCTTTGTTCTTAAGGAGAGCTGGTTACTAAACATTTACCAGGATACCACTGGTGTCATTCCTTCTGTTATTATCTGCTGATGGGCTGGTTAATTTGCTTTTTTCTTACAGAACAAACAAAAATAGCAACATGTAGTCCAAAAGTAGATGGTATGAATGGAAGGGCTCTAGGAAAGCCCTTTCCTGAGCTCTATTTCCCACAATGTGTCCATTATGTGTTCCCATGATTTCTCTCTCAAATTCAAAGACTAGTGGAAAAATAACACTAAACTGTAAGTGGACACTGACCTTCTCATGAGATTAGTTTATCTAAGTTTTTCTTTTTAAGTCAGATTGACTGAGTCCAGGGCTCTGAAAAACTCAGTTTAACTGTTTGTTAACTATTTAACTATTTGTTGAGCATCTATAGGATGTCAGCCCATGTATGGATGGAGATGTTGTTTTTAAATGCTGTCAAGTCAGGTCCAACTCATAGTGACATATGTACAGCAGAACGAAACACTCCCTGACACCATGCCATACCTGGTACTATGTCATTGCTTCTCTGCTATTCGTAGGGTTTTCAATTCTACCAACTGAGATAAATGTATGAGGTTAGCTAAAACAAATGAGGTCTGTACCTTATGGAGATTTATCAGTGGAGAAGAGGGGAAAAGAAACATGTAGATAGAGTCACAACAATTTTAGATAATAGTAAATGGTGAGATGAAAACAGCTTAATATGGCAGCCAGAGCACTGAGGCATCTAATACCACCTGATTTCAGAAGATAAACAAGGTCAGCCTGGTTAGTCCTTGGATGGGAGAACACCTGGGAATGCCAGGTGCTTCAGGCTAGGGAGAAGGACCTGACAATCTACTCCGGGAAACAATATACCATTGAAAACCCTATGAATAAGCAGAGAAACACTGGCAATAGTGCCAGGCATAGCACAGTGTCGGGTAGTGTTTTGTTGTTGTACATAGGGTTCCTATGAATTGGACCCAACTTGATGGCATCTAAGAACAACTAATATGGCAGAGAGTGATTAGAGCAGATTTAAGTAGGCCTTCCAGGGAGGAAATTTTTAAATTGAAATATAAAAGATGGATCTGTGTTCAGAATCAGAGGAGCATTCTAGGGAGAGAAGAACGAGAGGAAGACTGGAGGCAAGAATGAACTTCTTGGATCCAAGAATAGGAAGCAAGTCAGTAGGGCTATAGCACTGGGAGTTTAATAAGGTGGTGGTATGACAAGGGGCAGGCTGACTAGCAGGGGCCAGATTGGGGAAGGCCCTTTAGAGTGCTAAGAAGTCTGTCTTTTATGGCAAGTGCTATAGAGACTTCTGAAGAACCTTAAGAATATTGGGATAACAGGGATAATGGCCTGACTTAAGTTGGAGTTAAAAGGATTGATCTGGTTGTTCTGTAGAGAATAGATGATAGGGAAACAAAAGTGGACCTTTGAGACCAGTTCAGTGTCAACTATAACAGAGTAGTGACTTGGTTGAAGGTGAGGGTGGTAGAGATGAAGGGAAATGGATAGTTTAAGGATATATTTTATAGGGTGAAACAATAGTGCTCGTTGATAGATTAAATGCCTATGTAAGAGATGAAAGCAGGAATGTGCTGAGACCTGTTTTTTATTTTAGGAACAATGTAGGTATGATGTATATCAGTTCATTTCTAGTCTGAAGTAGGCTATAAAAGAATGAATTCTCAGCCAAGTGCAGTGGTGTACACCTGTAATCCCAGCCACTCAGGAGACTGAGGTAAGAGGATTGTTAAACTCAAGGCCAGAGAATGAACTGTAAATAATGAAGCAAAGAAAAATCTTCACACATATTGCAAGTTGGAGAAAGCAATAGTGTTCATATTGCATACTATATTTCATACCATTTTGGGAAAATGATTCATGCATTTATGATATATCAGATGGCTTTATATTATTAGTAATATACAACTACAATGCAGGAGGAAAATAACCTTCAATTACATTGGAAAATAATTGCACTCATATAAAATAATTAAAATATTATCTAAATTTATAAACTTTGGTCTCAGACTTAATGACTTAATTAATCTTTAATTTTCCTTTTCCCTTCTAATTTTTAAACAATTTCCAGTTTCTCTTAGAGCCTGTTAAAAATTGAAAAAAAGAATGAGGAGAAAAATTATTTTGAAAGGTCAACTTTCACTAGAATAACTTAAAATTTTTTATCACTCACAAAGTTACAGGAGGTTCCTATACAGGGACTTATTTAGTGTCCATTTCTTGTTGTTATTGTTAGGTGCTGGTGAGTCTGGTGTGATTTATAGTGACCCTATGTACTACAGAATGAAACACTCTCTGACTCTGGGTCACACCCAGCACTATGTCGCTGCTTCTCTGCTATTCATAGGGTTTTCAGTGGCTGATGGTTTTTGATATTGTTTCCGGAGTGGGCTACCAGGTCCTTCTCCCATGTTGCTGTGCTGGGGATTGAACCCAGGGCCTCAGGGGATGCAGAGGAAGCATCTACCACCTGAATCCAGTGTCCATTTAGTGCCCAGCAATTACAAGATCAGATATCCTGAAAAAATTGTTATAAAATATCTGTATGTAAAACTTAGCAAATATTCTTTTGAATGCAAGGTGAGGGTTTCTGGAAATTAAAAGGAAGTATCTAGAAACCAAAAGCAAAGGAGAAGTGAGGAAGAAAGTAGTAAGATGACATTGCACTTATAGCTGCCTGGGATTGTGGCTGGTGTTAGAAACCTGGAGGCTTGTTTGTTATTATTGTGGCTTATGACTTTATAGAGGTATAACAAATATATGCTATAGTAAGAAAACTGTACATATCAAATATACATGTTTCTATTTTCAGATAAACACTAAGTAGAATATGATATAAAACATTTCAAGTATCCAAAAATATTCCCTATGTCCCTCTAAGTCAATAGTCTGCCAAAAGCTTTGCAAATTACTTTATATAATATGTAATCTTTAGCATAGCTTCTTTTCCTCCCTAGTGTGTTTGTCAAATTTTCCATATCATTGCATGTATCAGTAAGTTGTTCTTCCTTATTACAGCATGGTATTTTGTTGTATACCTATATGGTAATAACCATTCTTTCTAATTTTAATGGATTTTTGGGTTGTTTCCCATTGAGGCTATTATGAATACATCATCTATGAACACCCACCCATACAGTATTTTTTATGGCTATAAACATTTATTTCTGTGCATATATATCCAAAAATAGAATTTCTGGTCATAGACTATGCATGCATTCAGCATTAGTAGGCATTGACAAACATATTTTCAAAGTTGTTATGTAAATTCATATTCTTACTTGCAACATATGAGAGATCCTTTTGCTCTAAATCCTTGAAAACACTTGTCATTATTTGTCAGTCTTTTAAAATCTAGTCATTGCGATAGTGGGATAGTGATATTTCAATTTCAATGATATTTTAATTTGTGTTTCTTTGATGAATGACTCAAAAAAACTGCTGATATCTCAGTGCTTTGATAAGACAGCATTTATATTTGATATTCTTCTATTTATTGTCTTAACGACTTAAGCCTTTCTACTACCTCTATTCCTTATATACTGCTTTCTTTTGTGTTAAATATCTTCTATTTTAATTCCTTTGTCATTTATTCTATTATATTTTAAAATTTATCTTCCTAGAAGTTGCCTTAGGAATTGCAATTAACATTTTAATTTATAACAATCTAGCTTAGATTGTTGTTTTGTTAGGTGACATTGAGTCGAGTTCAACACATAGTGACAGAATGAAACATTCTCTGACACCGTGCCATACCCAGCAGTATGTCAGTGCTTCTTTGCTATTCATAGTGTTCAATAGCTGATTGTTTTTGGATTGTTTCCGGAGTGGGCAGCTAGGTCCTTCTCCTATAGCTAAGATTAGCACCAATTTAATTTTAATTTTATGAAAAGCATTTGCCTACATAGTTTATCTTTTCCTGCCCCACTCCATTGTGCTTTATGATCACATATTTATATTATACATTTGCCCATACAGATTTAAAAGTATTGCTCTATGTTTTGTTGAGTGTTGTTGAATCAAATCTGACTCAGCTACCCTGTGTACAACAGAACAAAAGACTACTCAACACTGTGCTATGTACATGATATTTTAATGTTTGAGCTCAATGTTGCAGCCACTATTTTTCTTCTCATGTTGAGCAGTGCTACATTAGCAAAAGGAGGCCAGGAGCTTTACTCCATTCCTGTCATTAAGGTTGACGCTACTTTGAAGACACGTTTCTTTCCCAGTTGTCTTTTGAATGCCTTCTAGCCAGGGGGGCTCATTTTCTGGCACAATATTTGAGTATGCTTCTCTGCCATTTATAGGGTTTTCAATGGCTAATCATTTTAGGAGTAGACTGGCAGTCCTTCTCCCTAGTCTGTCTTTGATGGTTAGCCCTGTTGGCATCTGAAATACTGATGGCATAGCTTTCAGACTCACAGAAACATGCAAGCCCCCACAGCAGGACAAACGGACAGACCCCTGGGGGATTGCTTCCTGTAGTTATCCTTTAAATCATATAGGAGAAAAAGAGTTACAAACAGAAAGATATTTGTACTCTAATATTTACTACTTGGTTAGTTTTGTCAGAGATATTTATTTCTTCATATGGACTCAAGTTATTATGTAGTGTTCTTGCAGCTTTGAGACTCTGTAGTTTTATTCATATTGTGGATATGACAGGAACAAATTCTGTCAGTTTTTATATATTTGAACATGTTCTAATTTGTCCTTAATTTCTGAATATTAGTTTCTTGGATGTAGAAGTCTTCACTGAAGAATCCTTGTCTTCCAGAACTTTAAGTCTTTCTACTGCCTTCTGCCTTTGGTCTCCAAGGTTTCCAATGATAAGCTGTTAATCTTATAAGGACCCCTTGTATGGGATGAGTCCTTCTCTCTTGATGCTTCCTAGGTTGTGATTTTGTCTTTTGTTTTTGACAATTTGATGATTATGTGTTTAGGTATTCTCTCTTAGAATATCTGATATGTGGACTTCATTGAGCCTCTGGAATGTATAGGTTAATGTTACACATCAAATTTGGAGAGTTTTCAGATATTATTTACAAAAATGTTCTTTCTATGTCTTCTCCCTTCTCCCCTTCTGGAACACTTGATGATTTTCTCTAAATGCCTGAAGCTGTTTAATTTTCTTCATTGTTTTTTTTTTTCTATCTGTTCTTCAGATTAGGTAATCCAATTGACCTAACTTCACTTTCAGAATTTTTTCTTCTATTTTGTCAAATTTCCTTTTGAGCCACTCTAATAAATTTTGAAGTTTAATCATTGTAATTTTCAAATCCAGAATTTCTCCTTAGACACTTTATAAAATTTATTTCTTTGTTGATGTTCTCTATGTGATTAGAACTTGTTCTCAGAATTTTGTTAGTTCTTTGTTATATATGTGGTTGAGAGGTGCAGTTGAGTAGGTGTCTGACTCATAGTGACACTATGCACAACAAGTGAAACATTATTGTCAGTGCTTCTCTGCTATTCATATGATTTTCAATGGCAGATTGCTTTTTTGGGGGTGAATTACTTCTCCCAATTGGGAAACATTCAGAATAGCCTTTTAGAATATATTTGTATTTTATTATCAAAAACTAAATTTGGGGACATATCTTAAATTTTTATCTGGCATGTAAAGAGTCTGAGACATTTCAATTAGCAGTAGTTCGTGTCCCTGTGTATTTACAGTATTTTCTTGTTGTTTTGCATGTCCCATACTTTTGCTGATACTTGGACATTCAAAGCTATCCAACTCATTAGCCCTGGGAATCAGATTCTCCATTTTCCACTGTCATTGTTGGTTTTCATGCTTGTTGTTTTAGTTCCTGCTATTGCTGTTTTGTTCAGTGACTTTCCTCGGCTAAGTCACTATAATCTCTTTTCCTTGCCATGTGTAGACACTGTCTTTTATGGTCAGTTTAGGATTGTACAGAAATTTCTTTAGATTTCTTGGAGCAATAGATCTCCCAGTCTTTGCTAAGAGGCTGTGTTTACTAGTTGGAACATGACTTTAGGACTCAGGCAGGCAGTTTACAACTCTTCACTTTTTGCTTATATAATGATACAAAGTCAATCAGAACTGAGAGTCACCTGTAATTCCAGTGAGTTGAGGGGCAGAGGCAAGAGAATCACAAGTTTGAGTCCAGAGGCAGCCTCTTAGCTAGACCCTGGCTCAAAAAAAAAAAAAAAAAAAAAAAAAAATGGGCTAGGGGTGCAGCTCAGTGGTAGAGCATTTGCAAGGTATATGCAAAGCCCTAGGTTCAATTTCTAAGTACCTCAAGAAAAAACAGTAAAAAGATATGAGTGTTAAGGACATGGGCACAGCCCTGGCTTGTATGTGACCTTGTAGATTCCCAGAAATATGCTGGAGCTTTACAAAATCTCTATGATCATCTCATACCCTAGATTTTCCCTTAGTATTTTTCAATCACCTCATTTTTTCCACCTCTTATCAGTTCCTCACACAGCTTCAATTTTAAATTATTGCAAATAAACTCAGGGATCAGTCTGTTCGCCCTGGTTGAACTCTGAGTCAGGCCAAATAAAGACAGCCTTGCAAATGTGTTTTCCGGGGAATGATCAGACACATCAAACCATGCCACTTTTGGGAGCCCCAAGCTGGCTTTGTCCTTCCAATGTCTTTGTAGGCTTCAAGTTTTCACTGTGAATTGATTTTCATGGTTACTGTGGAACTTGCTATTCTTTCTGAGACTCAGTCATTTCCTTTGATTAAATTCTCCATTGGTTAATTCCCAGAGTTCAAACAGAGTTTCTATTCTTTTATAGAGAAGAGAATTTACTCTGACATTCTCAGTGATGTCTTGAAGGCCTAAATTCATTAAGTCCTTGGCTAGAACTGCCAAAGTAAATGAGTATTTTATTTTAAATCACTCTCTTATAGGAGTGAGGAGTAAATAACTATTAAGAATAAGAAGTTAGCTACCAAGTGATTTTCTCTGGCAAAGCAGCTTATAAAAATTTTAGATAAGAATAACTAGAAATAGTAGAGTATCTGTGAGCTACAAAACTGTGTAGGTCCCAGGCCCTGGGAAACCTGAATCCATCTCTTTTTCCCAAGTAGATTTTTGTCTGACTTGCTGTGGACAGAAACATACTTATTAAGGGAGTGCTTGCTTGATGACCCCAAAATGGAGATGAAATGATATTCATAGGAAGTTGAGGAAGAAATTGTTTTATGTCCCCTAAAGCATCAAGAAATATAAATATACATTTCCACATGTAATGAAATAAGACATCACTTATTTATTTAGGATGCATGAAGCTGATTTGAGATACTGTAAGTCAGAATACAGGACCAGTATTTCTTGATAAAATGTTATTTAATGGTTTTAAAGTGCAACTGATTAAAAGTACTTACACTTGAAGACTGCCAAAAAATCTAATTGAACAAGTGACCCCAT
Source organism: Pedetes capensis (assembly GCA_007922755.1). Taxonomy (NCBI): domain Eukaryota; kingdom Metazoa; phylum Chordata; class Mammalia; order Rodentia; family Pedetidae; genus Pedetes; species Pedetes capensis. The sequence continues at coordinate 12,223 of VMDO01007220.1, read as the reverse complement.
CCTCTGTTCTATTCCTTGTAATTATTAGCAAAGGTGATAGAGGTCACTCATGACTCAGAACTGGGTAGACAATGTCAAGAGCAGTTGTTCTCGGAGAAGATTGTTGTCACCTAGGGGAAGCTTGGCAGTGTCTGGAGATGTTTTTGTTGTATAATTGATGAAAGTGGAGGAGAGTAGTGACATTTCATGGTTAGAGATGAGGAACATGTCTAAGCATCTCATAATATAGCAGAGGGCTTCCTATGACAATGAATTAACCAACCCAAATAGCGGGAATGCCAATATTAAGAAACCCTCAGCTTAGAGGAAGAGATGTTTGGTTTTAATGTAGAATGTGCACTAAAATTTTTATTTTTCAAAGTTGTTATTTCCTTCCTGATGTTACTGGGGTTTTTTTGGTACTTACATTTAAAACTATTGGGGAAAAGTAGTTGTTAACTCAGTCCTTATAAATGTGTTAATTTTCTTTACTCATTTTATGAGCATTGGAAGTCAGTTCTATACAAATATCCTGTCATGAGAAGGACACCTATATAATCCCTTCCAGGCCATAAAGTACAGCACATAATATGGACTATTTAAGTATAAACATTGTCAGAATCAAAATAGAGTCATTTGTGTCAACTCCCACAAAATAAATTAAGCCAGAAAGTTATGAATGAAGAATTTTTACACAAGATTTTCTTATAATAGCTATCAAAAAGACTGACAGACCACAACTTTGCACAAAGGCCACTGTGTTGTTGTTGGCCATGGAGTCATGTAGCCTTACACAAAAAATTCTCTTTCAAGGACATCTCAGAAACTGTTCAACTTCATTCTGGCACTACCCTTGTTACTAATCCTTTTAACCAAGGATTATTGTTTCAAAATATCTTATTGAACCCTTCTTATTTCATCCTTAAAAACTTTCCCCTGCCTCCACCTCTTTGAATATAGTAATTGTACTATGGTACATGTATACATGTATTCCCATTGTTGTTGTTGTTGTTAGGTGCCATCGAGTCTGACTCATAGTGACCCTCCTAGGGTTTTCAATGGCTGACTGTTTCAGGATTGCCTTGGGAATGGATTGCCAGGCCCTTCTCCCATTTTTGCGGTGCTGGGAATTGAACTCGGGACCTCAGAGACTGCAGCGCAGTGCTCTACCAACTGAGCTAACTCCCAGCCCATTCCCATTGTAGTGCGCTGCTATTTCCAAATAAATATTATTTTGAAAATCTCTCTCTGATTGTTATTTCTTGTTGTTGTTAGGTGCCGTCGAATCGAGTCTGACTCATAGCGATGCTATCTATGTACAGAGATCTAAACACTTCCCAATTCTGCACCAGGCACACAATCTTATTTATGTTTAAACCCATTGTTATAGTCGCTGTGTCAATCCATCTGGTGGAGGGTTTTCCTCTTTTGCGTTGATCTGCCACTCTCCAAAATATTGTCTTTCTCTATGGACTGACCTCTCCTGACTACATGCCCGAAATATGTAAGACGCAGTCTGGCCATTCTTGCTTTCAAGGAGCATTCTGGTTGCACTTCTTCTAGGACAGATCTGTTGGTTCTTTTGGCAGTCCATGGTATATTCAATAGACCTCTCCAGCACCATAATTCAAAAGCATCAATTCTTTTCTTGTCTCCTTTGTTCAATGTCCAGCTTTCACAACCATATGATGCAACTGAAAATACCATGGCATGAGTCAGACGCTCCTTCATCTTCAATGTGACATCTTTACTTTGCAATACTCTAAAGAGATCTTTTGCCACAGCTTTTCCTAGAGCAATGTGTCTTTTGATTTCTTGACTGCTGCTTTCAGGGGTGTTGATTATAGAGCCAAGCAAAGCAAAATCTTGGACAACCTCAATCTTTTCTCCATTTATTGTGAAGTTGTATACTGAACCAGTTGTAAGGATTTTTGTTTTGTTGATGTTTAGTCGTAACCCATATGGAAGGCTATGATCTTTGATCTTCATCAGTAAATGTTTTAAATCCTCTTCACTTTCAGCAAGCAGAGTTGTATAATGCAAGTTGTTAATGAGTCTTCCTCCTATCCTTGCCGCATTCTTCCTCATAATGTCCAGCTTCTTGGATTATTTGCTCAGTATATAAATTGAAGAGATATGGTGAAAGTATACAGCCCTGATGCACACCTTTCTCAACTTTAAACCAGGCTGTGTTTCCTTATTCAATTTGAACAACTGCCTTCTGGTTCACATATAGATTCCTCATGAGCACAATTGGGTGCTCTGGTATTCCCATTTTCTGAAGTATTATCCATAATTTGTTATGATCCATACAGTCAAATGCCTTTGCATAGTCAATAAAACATGGATAGACATCTTTCTGGTATTCTCTGCTTTCAGCTAGTATCTACCTGACATCAGCAATGATGTCCCTGGTTCCCTGCCCTCTTCTGAATGCCACTTGATTTTCTGGTAATTCCCTGTCTATATACTGCTGCAGTTGCTTTTGAATGATCTTTAGTAAAATTTTGTTTGTGTGTGATATTAATGATATTGTCCGAAAGTTTTCACATTCAGTTGGATCGCCTTTTTTGGAAATAGGCACAAATATGGATCTCTTCCAGTCAGTTGGCCAGGTAGCTCTTTTCCAAATCAGTTGGCATAACCATGTTAGTACCTCCAGTGCTGCATCTGTTTATTGAAACATCTCTATTGGTATTCCATCAATTCCTGGAACCTTGTGTTTCACCAACTCCTTCAAGGCAGCTTCCACTTTGTCCTTCAATACCATTGGTTCCTCTTCATATGCAACCTCTTGAAATGTTTGGTCATCTACCAATTCTTTTTTGTATAATGACTCTGTCATTTTTTGTGTAATGACTCTGTGTATTCATTCCATCTTCTTTTGATGTTTCCTGCATCATTTAATATTTTCCCTATAGAATCTTTCACTATTGCCACTCGAGGCTTGAATTTTTTCTTCAGTTCCTTAAGCTTGAGAAACACAGAGCGTGTTCATCCCATTTGGTTTTCTGCCTCCAGTTCTTTGCACATGTCATTATAATATTTGTTTTTGTCTTCTCGAGCTGCCTTCTGAAATCTTCTGTTTAGTTCCTTAACTTCATCATGTCTTCCTTTCGCTTTAGCTGCTCAGCGTTCAAGGGCAAGGTCTAGTGTCTCTTTTGACATGTAATTTGGTCTTTTCTTTTTTTCTTGTCTTTTAAAGAGATTTTTGCGCTCTTCTTGAATGATATCTTTTATGTCGTGCCACAACTCTTCTGGTCTCCTATCACTTGTGTCTAATGCATTAAACCTATTCTTGAGGTGGTCTCTGAACTCAGGTGGGATATGCTCAAGGTCATACCTTGGCTCTCAAAAACTTGTTCTAATTTTCTTCAGCTTCAGTTTGAACTTGCATATGAGAAGTTGCTGGTCTGATCCACAGTCAGCACCTGGTCTTGTTTTGAAATTTAATATAGAGCTTTTCTATTGTCTCTTTCCACATATGTAGTCAATTTGATTCCTGTATGTTCCATCTGCCTGCAGCTGTAGCCCTGTGGCATTCGATCCCGTCAGATCTCGGAAGCTAAGCAGGGTCGGGCCTGGTTAGTACCTGGATGGGAGACCGCCTGGGAACACCAGAAGCTGTAGGCTTGGGAGAAGGACCTGGCAACCCCCTCCCAAAAATCAATCTGCCATTGAAAACCCTATGAACAGCAGAGAAGCACTGACAATA
>VMDO01007219.1:61411-84458 GCA_007922755.1 Pedetes capensis | reverse complement strand
TCTCAGTTCTTTACCCAGCGTGGGCCTCAGATGATCCAGTGGCTCCTTGCCGCACAGTAGGATGGTTATGCACCCCCAAATTTGGGAGCTTCTGCTTTCGTTAACGTTATGTAGCTTTCAACCTACATAGCCTTTGGGAACCTGTGGTCAGGTGGCACCTCAGGTCTTTTTCATGTGAATTGTGTTTAGGTTAAAATTTGTTCCAGGAAGACCTATTTGTGGGAAGCCTAAGAATGTATTTTGGAATTCGGGGGACCTGGAGTCACTTTGTCTCATACTTACAGCAAGTGACCTTGAACCAGTGACTTTACCTCCTTGGCCTTCAGCTTTCCCAGTTATTTCTTTTCGTTGAATTGTTATGAAGGTGAGTTAACACTTGTCAAATGTCTGGCTCTTGGTGGCTCATCAAACTGTCATGGAGGAGATGCGGGGAGCACTCGTAGGCGGGTCTGAAGCACAGGTCCGGGAATCTGGCAGCAAAACCTTGTTCCTTGTATTAGGCATATAAAAGAATTTATATCTGATACAGAAGTTATAGTACACCTTTAAGGAATAATTATATGGAAATCGAGGCACCTAGAGAAGCTTAAGGGCCTGCAGCTGTAGCCCAGTGGCATCTGATCCCATCAGATCTCGGAAGCTAAGCAGTGTCAGGCCTGATTAGTACTTGGATGGGAGACTGCCTGGGAACACCAGGTGCTGTAGGCTTGAGGCCCCGGCAACCCACTCCCAAAAATCAATCTGCCATTGAAAACCCTATGAACAGCAGAAAAGCACTAACAATAGTGTTTCACCTGTTGGAGGTAGGGTTGCTATGAGTTGGATATCAACTTGACAGCCCCTAACAACAACAACAACAAGAGAAGCTTAGGCAAACCTGGAATGGAAGAATTGGTATAAGAATATTGTTATTCTGGCAGGGGAGGGTAAAGAAACCAGACTCCAAGAGAGTTAAGCAAGCTTTCAGAAGGAAAAATGCCTTGGATAGACAGAGAAGATGGTGGGACCATGAGAAGGGAGAGACAGGCATATGGTCATTGCAGAGAGGAGAGGAGAGGAGCAGAGAGAAGGAGAGGAGGAGAGAGGAACAGAAAGAGAGAAGGCACATGTTCCCTCTGGTTTTATTCAAACTAGGGAACACCCAGTGTGATATCAGCCGTTGGCACCCAGCTCGGGATGCCTAGTGTGATGTGGGTCTAGGGTATTTTTTTGTGAATGGCTTGAGACTTGGGTAGGGTGTGGAATCCATTTGAAAATGTCCTTCCAGTGTCCTCAGAGACCCGTGTTGTGTCTTCATCATGGTGGAATGGCAGGAACCATTTCCAATCCCCTTTTCCTCCATATTGCCTGCTAATGCCTAAGCTAGCTACCTAATAGTACTGTTATTGTTGTTAGGTGCTGTCGAGTTGGTATCTGACTCATAGCGACCCTCATAGGGTTTTCAATGGCTGACTATTTTGGGATTGCCTTGGGAGTGGATTGCTAGGCCCTTCTCCCATTTTTGTGGTGCTGGGAATTGAACTCGGGACCTCAGAGACTGCAGCACAGCATTCTACCAACTGAGCTAAATCGCAACCCCCACCTAATAGTACTATTTACCATTAATTTTATTAGAAAGAATGAAAGAAAAAAGGAAAGAAAAACGAAGGTGTTATTGGGGAGACACAGGGAGCATGGGTAGGTGGGTCCAGAGCACAGATCAGGGAAACTGGCAGCAAAACCTCAGTCCTTGTGTTCAGCATGTAAAAGAGTTTATATCCCATACAGAAATTAGAGTATAGAATAGGTTTATGAAAGACAGTACACCTTTAAGGAATTACAGGGAAAACTGAGGCACCTGAAGAAGATTAGGTGGATCTACAAAGGAACTTGGAAAAGCCTGCATTCCCGGGGTGACTTGGCATTAGGATATCTCTATTCCCCAGAGGGGCTGGGATTTAGCTCAGTTGGTAGAGCACTGCGCTGCAGTCTCTGAGGTCCCGAGTTCAATTCCCAGCACCGCAAAAATGGGAGAAGGACCTGGCAATCCACTCCCAAGGCAATCCCCCAAACAGTCTGCCATTGAAAACCCTATGAGGGTCGCTATGAGTCAGATACCGACTCGACGACACCTAACAACAACAACAACATTCCCCTGGGAAGGTAAAGAAGCCAGAGAACAGGAGAGTTAAAGGAGGCTTTTAGAGAGAAATGTGCCTTGGATAGATAGAGAAGGTGGTGGGCTGAAGAGGAGGGAGAGATGTACGTGTGGTTGCTGGAGAAGAAAAAGCAGAGGAGCAGAGAGGAAGAGAGAGGAAGAGAGAGGCTGAGAGAGGAACAGGAAAAGAGAGTGGGCGGGTGTTCCCTTTAGTTTTTTTTTGAACTAGGGAACGTCCAGGGTGATATTAGCCCTGGGCACCCAGCCCTGGGCATGCAATGTGAGGTGGGCCAGAGTCTTTGTTTTGTAAATAGCTCGAGGGCTCAGGTCAGGTGTGGGACCCACTTGGCAAAGTCCTTCGTGTGTCCTCAGATGGCTTCTTTATCATGGGGAAGGGCAGGAGCCACAGTCAGTCCCCCTTCCTCCATATTGTCTGCGAATGCCTAAGCCAGGGAGCTCACAGAAGGGTAGAAGGTAGAAAGGGTGGGAGGAAGAGGGTGTTCCTGTGGAGCTGGGGGACCACAACAACTGAATGTCCTGGACTTTGAATTATAGGTTCATTTTCTGAACAGTGTAGTCCAAGGGACACAAAATATACAAATACCAAGTAACGACACCCAAGAGTGCATCTCTTTCTAGCCGCCTGACCCCATGTTCACTCTGAAGCGTGGTCTCTCTCTTACCGTTATCTAATAAACTCAAAACTCTGCTTCACTTCTCTGTTTTGTCCTGAAATTCTTTCCAGCAGTGGAGACAAGGACCCTGCATTTCCTCTGAGTGGAGGTTCTGAGAAAGGGAATTCTTTAGGGCAAGTGGTAATGATGGGGTACAGCGCCCCCAAACCCGATGACTGTTGGACGTACAGGGTTGAGTGGAGCCCTGAGGTGGCGGGCACTCTCCTTCCAGGTTGCTGGGAATCTGCTGATGGACACTTCTCAGGGAAACTTGTCTCAAGTGATCCTCGCTCTTCTGGGTCCCCGGACCTGGTAAGTGGAGACTGTTGGCACAGATAGCAGTGAGAGTCCTCGGGAGCCCACCTGGCCCTGGTCTCGGAATCCTCTCTTTCCAAGCCCTCTGGCTTTCCCGTGGAATGTTGGTGAGACCGCCGTCTGTGGCAGTCACTGGTGCCTTCCCATGGGCTAGCCTTTGATGGCTTGGTTCTGGGATGCTACTGGGCCTGTCCTCATAGCTTCAAAAAGTGGGGAGCAGAGACCAGCATGTCCACGTCTCATCTGCTTCTGTTCTCAGCCCCACTTGTGCCACGTGGTCTGCAGCACAGGGACTGGTGCTCTTCCCAGCAGCGGATTCATTCTCCGTCCACCATGGACAGTCTGGCTTCATGGTGCTCACAGAGCTCTGTCGTCTGCCTGACAGTCAAAGTCTTTGACTTCCCTGTGGCAAGTTACTAGCCACAAACTCCTTGAGCCAGCTCAGAGGTCCACAACAATGGCAGTTTCAGTGAGGACCTGATGCCTGATCAGTGCGGAGGAAGGTGGAGGCTTCCACTCTTAGGGAGAAGGGTTTGTCCCGTGAGTTCTATAGACATGGTAAGGAGTTGGGGCATCTGGTCTGCAGGTCCATGAGTTCTCAAGGTTGGTCTTACTGTTTCTCATCAGAGGTCTCATGGCTCCCCTGGCAAACACAGCTGTTTCTGATCTGCTCTGGCAGTTCAGAAACCTTGAGAGGGGCCCCAGTAGAGACCCTCAGTGCTGTACCAGCTGTCTCTTAAAGCAGCATTGTTCTATGCTGTGAGGAAGACAGGTGGGAGCAGCACAGGTTAGAAAGAATTTTTTAGGAAAACATTAATTTTTTCCCTTAAAAATAGTTTATTATAGATGTGAAACCCATATAACATAAAATTAACAAATTAACAATGATATTTAGTGTAATCATAATGTCATGCAACCACCATCTCTTTCTGGTTCCCCATTTTCATTACTCACTAAACACACCCCGTTCTGCCCTTCCTCCAGGCTCATAACTGCCAATGTACATTTCTTCTTTCTGCTTTTATGTGTTCTGGATATTTCACGTGAATGGAATCATATAACATGTGACCTTTTGTACCTGGCTTTTCTCATTTAGCACAATGTCTTTGCAACTCGCCCACATTCAAACACTTAGCTGGTGATGTATGTATTTAATAGATTCCACCAACGTGTTGTATACATTAATTCTGTTTATAAAATGTTAATAAATATATATTTTGAAGCCAAAACCTACAAAATATTTTAAGAAAAGTTTAAACTAAGATATAAAGCCACTTTCAACAAAAAGAAATGCACATCCTTAATAATCTTAGTGACCCCATGTCACTGGTTATGTTTCAGTTAGGGCATGTCATCAGTTAAATTTAAGCACGTGTTAGTACTTGGCTCCTTTTTATGGATGAGTAATATTCCATGTGGGAGTATGCCATAATTTCTTTACCTGCTTGCTAGTTGATAGACGTTTGGACTGTTTCTACCTTTTGGCTATTGTGAATATTGTTAATATGAACATTCATGGACAAGTTTTTGTTCAAACACCTGTTTTCAATTATTTTGAGTAAATATACCTCTAATGGGATTACTGCATCATATGGTAACTCTATGTTTAACTCATTGAGGAAGCACTAACTTTTAGTCATTTTAAAATCGTTTGTATCTTTTGTTGTTGAATTGTAAGAATTCTTTTCATATTCTGGAGTCTAGATCCTTATCATCCACAGCCATATCACCCTGGCATCTGGTCTTGTCAGATCTTGGTAGCTAAGCAGGGTTGGGCGGGGTTAGTATTTGCATGACAAATCACCTTGGAATACCAGGTGCTGTAAGCTTGGGAGAAGGACGGGCAGCCCACTCCCAAAACAATCAGCCATCAAAAACCTTATGAATAGCAGAGAAGCACTGACATAGTACTGAGCATGGCACAGTGTTGTGGGCTGTTTTGTCTGTTGTACATAGAGTCGCTATGAGTCAGACCTGACTCGACGGCACCTAACAATATCTTTATCATACATATGATTTGGAGATCCCCCTCCCATTCTGTGAGTTTTCTTTTCACTTTCTTCATAATATCCTGATTACTTTTTTCTTTGTTAGAAGTCAGGCTTAGCCAGGCGGGGTGGTGCATGCCTTAATTCCAGTGGCTCAGGAGGTGGAGGCAGGAGGATTGCAAGTTCGAGACCAGAGGCAGTCTGTGAAACTTGGTGAGACCCTGTCTCCAAAAGTAAAAAATGGGCTGGGCTGGGGGTGCAGCTCAGTGGTCCAGCACTTGCAGAGCATGCAAGCATGAGGCCCTGGGTCCAAACCCCAGTACCGCAAAAAAAAAAAAAAAAGGAAGTCAGGCTTGATGAGGTATAATTTACATCCAATAAAATTAGCCTCTTAAAGTACTTGGTGTTGTGATGTTTGGCAAATGTATACCATTGTGCAGCTACTACCTCGGCAAGAGGTAACATTTCCATCGTCAGGGAGTTATTCTTGGGACCCTTTGAAGTCAGTCTTCTCTCAATGGCAATTACTTGTTAAGTTTTGTCATTACATTACAGAGTTTATTATTTTTTTGTTTTGTTTTTCTGAATAGCTACCATGGGACACCTGAAGACACTAGGAAAGTGAAAGACCATTAAATTATTTGTGCCACTGCTACTCAGCTTGCAGAGCATCAATACTTTCCATTCTGAGTTTCCTTTTTCCGGGGACTTGCTGCAAGGAGACACTTGCTGCAGGAGTATGATTTGGAGTACCTGCAGGAAGATCAGAGCACAGTTCTCTGATGACTCACCAGGAAGACCCTTTGGTAGGAATGCAGAGGTAAATACCACTTCCAAATACCTTCTACCCACACTATTCCACATGCTACCTAAAAAGATGTAGGATATGGGCTGAAATGTTCCTTTAGCAATGTTCTTTTACTGAAAATAAAGCAGGACTAATGATTTTCTGGTTTCTCAAGTGACAAAGGAAATTATAAAAGGAAAGATAAAAAGAAACTGGAATTTGCACATGAACATGCCTTTGCTTTGGTCACCTGTTTGTGCATATTGACATCTGCCCCTAATTCCAAAGTTTTGTGTTCTTCCATAGAGTTTAATTTCTTGCTGAAACTGTTCTAAAGATCAAGGCTTCAAACTTGCAAACAATTGGGTTCAGGTTCAGGTGTGTGTTCAATATGTTAAATTTAGTGTTTGGGTTTGGTTCAAGGTCAGGGTGAAAATTTTAATCCCATGTGCAGATAGATGAATACTTTTTTTCCAATTTTTTTTCAAATTTTAAATATCTAATGATATATAAAAAATTAAAGGCTGAACTCAAAAACAGTTTTCCATGGGGTTAGGGTTTAGGTTCAGGTTTATAAAAACTTTAAAAGAAACTTGAACAGAAATGGGTTTAGGGTTCACATCTGCGTTCAGTTTGAAGCCTTGTTTTCTACACATAGGATCTAAACCCAAATCCAAACTGAACCCAAATCCTCTAAATTTTAACATACTAAACCTGTGGCTGAATCAGAACCCAATTTTTTTTTTTTTGCAGAACTGAAGCCTTGCTATGATGTTTTTGTGCTATGCCTACTCTGCTTGAAGGTGCTTCAGTCCTTATTTGGACCCTTTATTTGGGCTAGGTTGAACAGGTCTAGGTTTTTGAAACTTTAAGTGCTTGACCATAGAATTGACACATAGGAGGCGATATCACACAATAGGCCTGTCTTAGTCTGTTTTCTGTTGCTGTGCCAAAATCCCTGAAGCCAGGTAATTTATAAAGAAAAGAGGTTTATTTTGGTCCCAGTTCTGGAAGCTGGGAAGTCCAGGACCATTGCACTGGCACCTGTAGATTACTAGTGGGGCTTCTGCTACATAACACAGTGGGGGGCACCACCAGGCAAAACAGAACAGTGTGCCAGAGGGAGATGCTTTTGTAACAAAGCCACTCCTGTGACAACCCACAAATCCACGGATGGGCTAGTGACTCAATCACCTCCCAAAAGTCCCAACTCTCAAATACCACTAGCATATGATTTTGGGGATTAGGTTTCTAGCATATGAAATTTTGGAGACCCATTCATACCCCCACAAAGCCTACAGTGGAGATTAGGACTCTCAACAACATTCCCAGAACATAGTTGGGGGCAGGGAGAATGGCCTCTGAATCCTATAATGTGAGGTTAGTAATGTGGCTTGACAAAGCAGTTAATAGAATGACACCTTGAAGTTCAAGCCAAGTGCTTCTAAATCTCTCAGAGTGTCCAGAATAGAACAATTTGGCAGTGTGGTCCAAGCCCACAGACACATGGATCTTGGCATTTGTGTCATTTACCACGTAATATTGGAGTGATCTGTCTTCGTGTTTGTTGTGCCCACTGGTCTATCACATCCTCAAAGGCTGAGTCAGTTTTCTTGCCCTTGTTCCTCTCTGATGCCTAAACAGGGCCACTCAGCATATGTCCCAAGGACCCAGGCTTCATTGCCCCTTGTGCTCAAAGTGGTTTGCAGACACCAGCTCCTTAGTCCCACCTTCTTTGGATTCTTTCTACCTTCTCAATTCTTCTTTGTACCTGGGCTACCTTAATTCAATTATATTCCTAGTATATTTGTACGGAGGCAAGTGAATACTTAGTGCTGAAGTCTAAAATGTTTGGGTTAATAAAGGAAAGGTGGATCATTTCTGGACAACTAAGTACAAGGCATGGTGGGGGTTAGTTCAGAGGGTAGAGCACTGCTCTGTGCTCACCAAAGCTCTGAGTTCGATCCCCAGCATGGCAAGAATGGGAGAAGGACCTGGCAGCCCACTCCTGAAACAATCCTGAAACAATAAGCTATCAAAAACCCTATGAATAGCAGAGAAGCACTGACAGAGTGCTGAGCATGGCACAGTGTCAGGGAGTGTTTCGTCTGTTGTACCTAGGGTTGTTATGATTCGGACTCGACTCGAGGGCATCTAACAACAACAAGAAGTGCAAAGTGTGGTGTTGGATTGGATACTGAGCCAGAATAATTTTCTCTAAAGGATCTTGGTGATCAGTGGGTGAAGGTGGCACATGCATTATTCATCCAGCGTCTCATTCTTCTTGTTCTTTCATTATTTCTTCCTGGTTCCAACTTCAGATAAGAGGCTTATATCAATGTAAAATTTGCTGAATTTGATAACTGTATTGTCTTTATATTAGAGACTGTCCTTTTACTTAGGAAATGCGCACTGAGGTACTTAGGGATAAAGGGACCTGCTGAATGCAATTTAATCTCAGAAGGTTCAGACGATTTATGATACAGCAGGGGCAGCAAAATGCTAGCACTTGGTGGATTTGGGTAAAGAGTACTGGGGACTCTTTGTACTATTCTTATAACTTGCAAGTTTAAAATTATTGCCTAATACAAAGCTAACTTAAAGGTTGTCATATCTAAGATCCTTAAACCTTTGCTGTATGCATGGTGAATAAAGGGCCCAGGGAAGCGATGGCCAGGACTTACCAGTTGGAGCAGTACTTCCTAATTCACCCTCCATTTCATCCTTTACTTTCACCCACCCTTCTAACTTTCTCCTCTTATTGTATAAATATGGACATGACCTTAGGTCTCTTTGCTATCTTATTCTGATACACTTTCTTGGTGCTCTTGATTCTTCTTGTGGCTTTGGTGAACATGATCTTCCAACTGCTATTGAATACTATTGTGTCCACGATGCTAGATTGGGTGGCAGATGGTCATTTTATGGCTGTTGTAAATTTGTAGTGCACAAGTGGTGATTCTGTTCTGAGTTTTGGTGAAATGGTGGACCTCAAATGAAATTGGAGATCTCTGTCTTCACTGCCTACTTCTCCCCTACTTGTCTCCCCAGCAGACTGGGTTTGGCTTTCCTTACCACTCATATCAAACTGTCCTTGTAGGGTCATCAAGAATTCAGAATTGGAAATCCAATAGACAGTTTTCAACCTTTATCTCACTGACCTCTTAAGAATCTGTATGATCTAAGAGTAATAGTGAAGATTTATATAGACCCTATTAAGGCAGGCTCTGTTATGGCCCTTTTCATACACCTGTTTACACATACCTGTTTAATTCTCTCAATAATCCTAGCAGGGATTATTATCATTCTCATTTTACAGCAAGAGGTGAAGGCACAAAGAGGTTAAGTGACCTTATTTACTGAGTATTGGAGCCAAGACTGCTGCAGCCTAGGAATTTGTGCATTTATCACTGCAGTATACTGCACAGAGTATGCTCATCATGGTTGTTGGTATAATCAGTGCTCAGTATGAGTTAGGGCTGGGATTTAGTTCAGTGGGTAGAGCGCTGCGCTGCAGTCTCTGAGGACCCGAGTTCAATTCCCAGCACCGCAAAAATGGGAAAAGGGCCTGGCAATCCACTCCCAAGGCAATCCCGAAGCACTCACCCATTGAAAACCCTATGAGGGTCACTATGAGTTGGATACCAACTCGACGGCACCTAACAACAACAACAACAACAACAACAACAGTATGAGTTAGCTATTATAACTGGCTATCTGGACTGAGGTGAAGGTTTGGGCCTGATGGCCTAGAGTTAGCCACCTGGCATCCCCTAGCCACGTGTGGTGCTTGCATACATTATACATAGTTCACACAGAGATGTATTGTATAAGTAAAATGAGCATTGGATTTCAGTGATTCCCCAACCCTCATGAATATATATCATGATAATTTAAAAATATTTTGGATATGTTGTTGTTGTTAGGTGCTGTCAAGTAATGTCTGACTCATAGCAACCTTATGCACAACAGGATGAAACAATCCCTGATTTGGTGCCAGGCACATGACCTTTTTTTGTGTTTAAGCCCATTGTTGCAATCACTGTGTCAATCTGTCTAGTTGAGGGTTTTTTATTGACCTGTCACTCTCCCAAACATGATATCCTTCTCCAGGGATTGGACCCTCCCTGATTAAATGTCCAGAATATGTAAGATGTAGTCTAGCCATCCTTGCTTCCAAGGAGCACTCTGGTAGCACTTCTTCTAGGACAGATCTATTGGTTCTTTTGGCAGTCAATGGTATATTTAATATTCCTTTCCAGCGTCATAATTAAAAAACATCAACTCATTTCCTGTCTCCCTTATTCAAAAACCAGCTTTTACAATCATATGATGTGACTGAAAATACCAGGGCATGAATCAGTCACACCTTCATCTTCAATGTGACATCTTTACTTTTCAACATTAAGAGGTCTTTTGCAACAGCTTTTCCCAATGCAGTGTATCTTTTCATTTCTTGACTGCTGCTTCTGTGGGTGTTGATGGTAGAAGAAAGTAAAGCAAAATCTTAGACAACCTCAGTCTTTTCTCCATTTATCATGAATTGGTTACTGACTCAGTTGTAAGAACTTTTGTTGGTGTTGAGATGCAATCCATACTGAAGGCTGTGGTCTTTGATATTCATCAATAAATGTTTCAAATCCTCTTCACTTTCAGCAAGCAGAGTTATGTCATCTGCTTAACACCAGTTGTTAATGAGTCTTCCTCTAATCATAATGTTATATTCTTCACAAAGTCCAGTTTATCAGATCATTTGCTCAGCACAGAGACTGAAGAGATATAGTGAGAGGATACAGCCCTCGCACACCTTTCTTGACTTTAATCCGGGTAGCATTTCCTTGTTCTGTTTGAATGACTGCCTCCTGGTCCATGTATAGATTCTTTGTGAGTACAATTAAGTGCTCTGGTTTTCCCGTTCTTCACAATTTTTTCCATCATTTGTTATGTCCACACAGTCAAATGCCTTTGGATAGTCAATAAAACATAGAAAGACATCTTTGTGGTATTCTCTGCTTTTGGCAAATATCCATCTGACATTAGCCATGATGTCCCTGGTTCCCCGCCCTCTTCTTAATCCAGCTTGATTTTCTGGCAGTTCCCTGTCTATATACTGCTGTTATCACTTTTGAATGATCTTTAGAAAAAATTTGCTTGCATGTGATATTAATATCATTCAATAGTTTCCACCTTCAGTTGAATCCCCTTTCTTGGGAATAGGCACAAATATGAATCTCTTCCAGTCAGTTGGCCAGGTAGCTGTATTCTAAATCTCTTGGCATAAACAAGTGAGCACCTCCAATGCTGCATCTGTTTGTTGAAACATCTTTATTGGGATTCCATCAATTCCTGGAGCCTTGTGTTTTGCCAGTTCCTTCAAGGCAGCTTCTACTTCTTCCTTCAGTACCATTGCTTCCTGATCATATGTAACCTCTTGAAATGGTTGGTCATCCACCAATTCTTTTTGGTATAATGACTCTATATTCCTTCCATCTTCTTTTGATGCTTCTTGCATCATTTAATATTTTTTCCTACCGAACCCCTTCACTGTTGCCACTCGAGGCTTGAATTTTTTCTTCAATTCCTTAAGCTTGAGAAAATCAGGGTGTGCTCTTTTCTTTTGGTTTTCTATCTTCAGCTCTTTGCACATGTCATTATATTTGATTTTGTCTTCTCAAGCTGCCCTTTGAAATCTTCTGTTTAGTTCTTTAACTTCATCATGTCTTCCTTTTACTTTAGCTGCTTGATGTTCAAGGCCAAGTTTCAGAGTCTCTTTTGACATGTAATTTGGTTTTTAATTTTTTCCTATGTTTTTAATAATCTTTTGATTTCCTCATGAATGATGTCTTTGATGTCATGCCACAACTCATCTGGTCTTCTCTCATTGGTGTCTAATGCATCAAACCTGTTCTTGAGGTGGTCTTTGAACTCAGGTGGGATATACTCAAGGTCATACCTTGGGTCTAATATACTTGCTCTAATTTTCTTGAGTTTCAGTTTGAACCTGCATATGAGCAGTTGGTGACCTGTTCCACACTCAGCACCTAGTCTTATTCTGACTATTGATACTGAGCTTTCCCATTGTCTCTTTCCATAAATACAGTGAATTTGATTCCTATATGTTCCATCTGGTGAATTCTATGTGTATCGTTGCCATTTATGTTGGTGAAAAACTGTATTTGCAGTACAAAGGTCAGTGGTCTGAGAAAATTCTATCATGCAATCTCCAGTATCATTTCTGTCACTGAGGCCATATTTTCCAACTACTGAGTCTTCTTTGTTTCCAACCTTTGCATTCTGGTCACCAGTAATTATCAGCACATCCTGATTGCATGCTTAATCTATTTCAGATCGCAGAAGCTGATAAAAATCTTCCCTATCTTCATTTGTGGCCTTAGTGGTGGGTGAATAAATTTGAATAAGAGTAATATTAAGTGGTATTCCTTGTAGGTGTATGGATATTATTCTAGCACTGACAGCATTGTACTTCAAGGCAGAGCTTGAGATGTCCTTTTTCTTGATGAATGTACCCCATTTCTCTTCAATCTGTCATTCCTAGCATAGTACACCATATGATTATCTGATTCAGAATGGCCCATGCCTGTTCATCTTAGCTTGCTGATGTCTAGAATGTCAATGTTTATGCGCTCCATTTTCCTCTGACTATTTCTAATCTTCCTAGATTCATACTATGGACATTTCACATTCCAATTGTTAATGGATGTCTCCAGTTATTCCTCCTTATTTTGAGTTGTGCCACATCGGCAGATGGAGATCCCTGGGGCTTTACTCCATTTCCATCATTAAGGTAGACTCTTCTTTGAGGAGGTAACTCTTTTCCAGTTATCTTTTGAGTGTCCTCCAACTGGGGGCTTATTTTCCATCACTATTTCTGACAGTGTTTCTGTGTTATTCATAGGGTTTCCAATGGCTGTTTTTGAGAGTGGGCTGCTAGGTCCTTCTCTCTAGTCTGTCTTAGTCTGGAAGCTCAGCTAAAAACCTTTCCACCATGGATGACCCTGCTGGTATCTGTGACACTGGTAACATAGCTTTCAGCATCATGTGAACATGTAAGCCCCCACAGTACAGCAAACTGACAGACACGTGGGAGATTTGGGGTATAGTGGACAAAATAAATCATTCTAATTAATTTCACACTGATTTGTATCTGTAAAATGTATTTACTAAAACATTTAAAAGTACAAATTGGGCTTGCGCTGAATTTCTGTTGCTCGTGGTGTAGATGGTGAAAGAGAAAGCACAAGGCCTGTTAACTTCTATTGTCAACATGTATTAGGCATAAGGGATCGGTCAGCTTGGGGATGAGGAGAAAAGTCAGAGGCTGCTTTGGGATAAGAGACCCAGAGAAGGTACAGCATTCAGCACATTGGCACCAGGTCTCTCCATGCTGGGGGAGTGATGGCACAGACTTGGAGGCTGAGTGGGACTGCTCTCCTTTCAGATGACGGTTTCAAGTGGTGGGGGAGGAAACAGACCTGTGCACCCCTCTCCACCATAGGCTAACAGGTACTAGCTTGGTGCCAGGACCCCCTCTTACTGCTAGGTCATGCTTCCTCTGGCCCAACCAGAAGTCCTGCCCCTAGGCATGAAGCCCCACCCACTTGGTCTTCCCACAAGTGTGCCTGTTGCTGCTCCACCCGGAATTTCTGGCAGCTGTGCTGTTTCCAGGAACCTTAAAATGCTTCTGGCCACAGGGCAGCATTACGCCCCTGGGAAGGTCCCTGATTGTCAGGTGGTTCATCCCTTTCATCAGGGGCGGGGGCGTCATGACTTGCTGTGGACTCCTCCTGAGACCTCTGACCTGGCTCTACCTCAAAACCAATCGCCTCAAAAAGCCTCCACCTGGTGTGGCCCAGTGGTGGACTCTGTATTTGCTGCTACTTCTTCAGTGTATTCTGCGCCCCAAGCGCATGGATTTTGCCTTTAAATATGCCCTGAACCCCTCCAGTTTCCGGTCTCCCTCAGTTGCGCGACTGGAAGGGACTCCATTACTATCTTCCGGCTTCCACCGTGACCTGCATCCCTGTTCAGCGTGCACTTGCACGACTGTCTCCCTAACACGGGCTTCTGATGCTGTCATGGTGATGTCTAAAGGGCTGCTCCCCCTGCAGCGGTGGAGCGCTTTTCCTGACTCCTCATAGGTCTTTCAGTCATTCCTCGCCCCTCTCCCGTCCCCACTTCACTGCCTAGCTGTGGGGACCTCTCTATTTTCAGCCTAAAACTCTTCCTTCCCCTCAGTCCGCTCCCAGTACCACCTCTACCACCCACCTGTCCCCTGCTCCAAGGGTTCTGCCTGGCAAACTTGCCCTTCCTCCAGGCCTCAGTTTAGCCACCCCTCACTCGGCTTTCTCGTTCAAGAGCACATTGCTCTGTGATCTCTGGGCTGATTTTGAGCACAGATGGCTCCTGTTGACCGTTTGCATCTCCAGCAGTAGGAGAGTGCTGCTCACGGTAGTCGTCCTTACAGTGTTTGTCACATCCAGGCGTTGTAGCACACACTTATCATCCCAGCTACTGGTGAGGCTGAAGGAGCTGGATGTCAAGGTTGAGGCCAGAGGCAGCCTGTCCAATTTAGCGACACTCTGTCTCAAAAAATTAAAAAGGCACCCGGCTGCAGCTCAGTGATAGAGCAATTGCCTAGCATGCAGGAGTCCTTGGGCTCAACCTCCTAGTACTGCAAATATAAATAAATAAACAAAACAAAAAAAATTAAAAAATTTAAAAAGGAAAATGAATACATAAATAAAACAAAAACAGTAAATCAAAGGGGGGGGGGTCGGGGTGCAGCCCACTGGTGGAGCACTTACGGAGCATGCATGAGATCCTGGGTTAAATCTCCAGTATTAAAAAAAAAGTATTTGTTACATGAAAGAATGGATTCAACTCAGCTGTCTATTGCCAGAGGGGGACCAACATGAGATCATGAATAGGTTAAAACCTAGGTAGATATTGAAACTCAGGTCAATCTGATTTCCAACCTTTCAGAAAATGGTAAAACCCCCAAGGTCAAGGGCAATAGCTTTTTAAAATCCAAACCCTTTCCTTCTTGGCCAGCTGATGAAATGTTCGTATCTCCAAGTCTCATGGTCACTGCCTGTTTTCCTTTTTAGTTATTTTTTTGAAGGGTGGTCGGGTAAAGAGTGTGCCAGTGAACGTGGGTCTGGGCAGAAATTGGGTATAAGTACTTTCTTTTTAGCTGTAGACAGTGAAGTAACTTTTAAACATTGTTATCTACTTGGTACTTTTCATCGGCTTATTCTTTTCAAGTATTATTCCCAGATTAAATTTTGAGTCATTTTGGGAACCCAAAATATCCTTCTGAATTACTGGATGTGGCTGTGAAATATGTTCTCAAGGAGCCCCTTGTAAATTTCCATGAGCTTCTGTTACCCTAAGCCTCATGAAGGCAGTAATCCATCAGTTACCCCATGTGCACAAGGAGGGACTGTCTAGAATCTAATTTTATCTCTAACTCTATAAACAGCCAAGTGGCACCATTTATTATTTTACATAAATCAGTCCTGAGACCAAATTCTCCTTTAAATGTGTCCTTCAGTCTCTTCAAATACTGCTTAAAAAGCCTCAGTGGCTTGAAACAGTTCTATGGCCTCTGCCTTTGGGGAGGGAGAGAGGTCCTGGGATGGAAAAGGAAACCTCTGACCAGCACAGTTGTGCTTTGGCCTCATGAGCCAGAACATCTGGATGGAAAGCAAAGAACGAAGTCAATGGTGGGCCTATTCTCAACTTGGCCAGATGCCTTTTTCTATTCTCATTTAAAATGTCTTTTGGAAAGTAAGAAATTGTAGCTGTGCATTAGTCACTGTTAGGAAAACTTGTACAGGAATTACTCTCTAGTGACTTGGCTTGGAGAGTGGCCGGTATCCATGGGTCTATAATAAATGTTAGCAAGTGACAGGGCACAGATGAAGATTGATGCTCAATGGGCCCTATGCTTCCTGTGGCTATGATGGAAATAACGTTGTATTTAGCATAACGGCAAGGTGGAAAATCCACCTCCTTCTCCTAGCCATATTTTTACTAGTATAATATTATAATCTAATTTTCTCTTGTTTATCCCCTTATTTTTCATAGTTAAAATTTTAATTTGGTGTTTAAGTGTAATTTGAATACTGCCTGGAGCTCTCCAGAGACAAGGTGCGATATCAATTGTGTCGATTGGAACAACTGTAATTTCCACATGGTGTTGGATCGCACCTGGGGACAGCTGTGCCCCATGACTGGGTACCAATAAGCTCCTCCTGGCAGCTTCCAAAGCACCACCATGAGCAAACAAGAAACCAATAAAAATAAATGTTTCTCTTCTTCCAAAGTCAGCTACCAGAGTGGAAAATCAGCTTGTTATCTTTTCTTGCCATACTTTATAGGATGAAAATCTGGCCTTTAAAAAATATTTAGGAGTAAATAGCCCAGTTTCTTCTTTCTATTCAGCCGTGGGCTGAATTTTTGGACAGGTAAGTCAACTGTAAAACTTAATCCTTTCCTGTCTGATTTGGGCGGCTGTGCTTGGAGACAGATTATATACTTGACGTTTTTGCTTGCTATTCTCTGTCCAGTAAATTCTTTTCTCCAACTTCAATCCAGAGTTAATTTATATCCTCAGTACTTGCTGTCCTTGGATGAGGTCAGACACGGCAAACAGCTTTGAGAACTTTGTGCTCACATGGTTATAAATGTTTACTTGTTGAATTTTTTTGTTTTGGTTAATTTATAAACTGATATATATATATATTATTATGTTTATTATATATTATTATATATTACAATAAATAAAAATAAAATAAAAATTACAATAAAATTAAAAAATAAATATATATATTTATATTTAATATATATATATATATTATGTTCACAGGAAAATTGAATAGAAGATGTAGAGATTTCCCTTATATCTCTTGTGCCCACATCCAAATAGCCTCCCACATTATCAACAGCCCCCACCAGAATGGTACATTTGTTATAACTGGGGAAACTCGACATATCATTATCACCTCATCATGTAGTTTACATTAGTATTATCTTGATGTGCATCTTCTGGGTTTGGACAGATTTATAATGGTGTGTACCCACTATTGTAGCATCCTATAGGGGTCTCACCGCCCTGAAATTTCTGCACTACTTGTTCGTTCTTCCCTTCTCCCTACTCCCGGCAAGCACTGACTTTTTGCTATCTCCATAGTTTGCTTCTTCCAGAACGTCATGTATTTGACAACACAGGATGTCTTTTCATGGCTTGATAGCTCATTTCTTTTTAGCACTGGATAATATTTTGTTGTCTAGATGTCCTACAGTTTATCCATTCACTAACTGAAGGACATGTTGGTTGCTTCCAAGTTTTGGTAATTATGAGTAATACTGCTGTAAACATCCATGTGCAGGTTTTTTTGTGGACTAAAGTTTTCAACTTGTGGGTAAATACCAAATAGTGTGATTGCTGGAATGTGTAGTATGCTTAGTTTTGTAAGAAGTTGCTAAACTACGTTCAACAATGGTGACTGTTTGACTTTCCCACCAGCAATAAATGAGAGCTCCTGTTGCACCACAGCCTTGCCAGCATTTGGTTTTGTTAGCATTGTGGATTTTGGCCATTCTAACAGGTATGTAGTAGTATCTTGTTGTTGTTAGGTGCCGTCGAGTTGGTATCTGGCTCATTGTGACCATACATACAACAGGTGAAACAGTATTGTTACTGCTTCTCTGCTATTAATAGGGTTTTCAATGGCAGAGTAGTATCTTATTGTTGGTTTAATTAGCATTTCCCTAATGACATTTGGTTTGGAGCATATTTTCATGTGCTTATTTGCCCTCTGTATTTTGTTTTTTAGTGAGGTGACTGATAAGTCTTTTGCCTAATTATTAAACTGATGGCTTCTTTTTTATTATTGACTTTTAAGAATTCTTTTTCTATTTTGTTTTGTGTTAAGCTTTATTAAAGTTTAATTGTCAAATGAAAAATTATGTATTTATAGGAAGAACATGCTCTGTTTTTCTCAAGCTTAGGGAATTGAAGAAAAAGTTCAAGACTCATGTGGCAATAGTGAAGGATTCTATAGGGAAAATATTAAACGATACAGGAAACACCAAAAGAAGATGAAGGGAATATTCAGAGTCATTATACCAAAAAGAATTGGTAGCTGACCAACCATCTCAAGAGACTGCATATGATCAGGAAGCAATGGTATTGAAGGATGAAGTGGAAGCTGCCTTGAAGGAATTGGCAAACACAAGGCTCCAGGGATTGATGGAATACCAATAGAGATGTTTCAACAAACAGATGCAGCATTCCAGGTTCATTTGTTTATGCCACGAGACTTGGAAAACAGCTACCTGGCCAACTGACTGGAAGAGATCCATATTTGTGCCTATTCCTAAGAAAGGGGATCCAGCTGAATGTGGAAATTGTCAAATGATATCATTAATGTCACATGCAAGTAAAATTTTGCTAAAGATCATTCAAAAGTAACTGCAGCAGTATATAGACAGGGAAGTGCTGGAAAATCAGGCTGGATTTAGAAGAGGTTGGGGAACCAGGGACATCATGGCTAATGTCAGATGGATATTAATCGAAAACAGAATACCAAAAAGATATCCATGTTTTATTGATATGCAAAGGCGTTTGACTCTGTGTATCATAATAAATTATGGATAATGTTGCAAAGAATAGGAATACAAGAACACTTAATTGTATTTTTGAGGAATCTGTATGTGGACCAGGAGGCAGTCTTTCCAACAGAACAAGGAAACACTGCCTGGTTTCAAGTCAAGAAAGTTGTGCATCACGGATGTATCCTTTCACTGTACCTCTTCAATCTCTGTACTGAGCACATAATCCAAGAAGCTGGACTGAAGCTCTTAAGAAGAAGAACACAAATCATGATTGGAGGAAAACTCATTAATAACTTGCATCATACAGATGCTTGCTGAAAGTGAACTCTGCTACTGAAAGTGAAGAGGATTTGAACCATTTATTGATGAAGATCAAAGAACAGCCTTCAGTGTGGATTGTGCCTCAATATCAACAAAACAAAAATCCTTACACCGGGGTCAGTACACAACTTCATAATAAATGGAGAAAAGATGGAAGTTGTCCAAGATTTTGCTTTACTTGGGTCTACAATCAACACCCATGGAAGCAGCAGTCAAGAAATCAAAAGATGTATTACGTTGGGAAAAGCTGTTATGAAAGACCTCTTTAAAGTGAAAAGTAAAGATGTCACATTGCAGACGAAGGTGCACCTGACTCATGCCATGGTATTTTTAGTCACATCATATGGTTGTGAAAGCTGGACATTGAACAAGGGAGTCAGGAAATGAACTGATGCTTTTGAATTATGGTGCTGGAGACATCTATTGAATATACCATGGACTGCCAAAAGAACCAACAGATCTGTCCTAGAAGAAGTGCAACCAGAGTACTCCTTGGAAGCTAGGATGGCTAGACTGCATCTTACATATTTCAGACACACAGTCAGGAGGGACCAATCCCTGGAGAAAGACATCATGTTTGCGAGAGTGGCAGTTCAACGAAAAAAGGAAAACCTTCCACCAGATGGATTGACACAGTGGCTCCAACAATGGGCTTAAACATAAATAAGATCCTGTGCCTGGCACAGAATTGGGAAATATTTTGATCTGCTGTACATAGGGTCGCTATGAGTTGGACTTGACTAGACAGCACCGACCAACAACAACATACATTGTATAATAACTAAATAAACACAATTTACATATTTATCATTTCCTATACTTATTTATGCCTGCAGCCGTAGCCCTGTGGCATGTGATCCTGTCAGATCTCAGAAGCTAAGCAGGGTTGGGCCTGGTTAGTACTTGGATGGAAGACCGCCTGGGAACACCAGATGCTGCAGGCTTGGGAGAAGGACTTGGCAACCCACTCCAAAAAACAATCAGCCATTGAAAACCCTATGAACAGCAGAGAAGCACTGGCAATAGTGTTTCGCCTGTTGTATGTAGGGTCATTATGAGTCGGACACTGATTCAGTGGTACCTAACAACAATGATACTTATTTATGGTGAGGCTATTTAACATCTATTCTCAGCAATTTTAAAGTATACACTATATTATTATTAACTGTAATCACTATGGGCTGGGGTTTAGCTCAGTTGGTAGAGCTCTCTCCTGTACTTTATGAGGACCAGGGTTCAATCCCCCAGCACCACAAAATTGAGAGAAGGATGTGGCAGTCCATTCCCAAAACAATCCTGAAAAAATTAGTCATTGAAAACCCTATGAGGGTCGCTATTAGTCAGAACTGACTTGACAGCACCTAACTGCAACAACACAGTCACTATGCTGTATAATAGATGTCTTGAACTTCTTCCTCTAAGTGAAATTTTGTATCACTTGATCAATATCTCCTGAAGCTTTCCCTTCCCATCAGCTATTGATAACCACCATTCCACTTTCTATTTCAATAGACTCAATTATTTTTACTTGAATATATAAAGTAAGAACATGTAGTATTGGTCCTTTTGTGCCTGGCTTATTTTACTTAACATAATGTCCTTCAGGTTCCTCCATATGGTAGCAAATGATAAGACATATTAGTCCCTTTTCTATTTCTATAACAAAATGCCCAAGGCTGGGTACGTTATAAAGAGGTTTATTTAGCTCACAGTTTTGGAGGCTGAAAATCCAAAATCAGAGTGCCTCATCTGTTTGGCCTCTAGTGAGGGCCACTTTGGTTGGGTCACGATATGGCAGAAAAATAGAAAGGGGACTGGCTTCATGCAGCAGGGGCCTCACTTTACAATGATCCACTTTTATGAAAACTAACTCACTTCATGAGACCATGATTAATCCCTTCTCAGGGCTTACCTCCAGTCACCTAATCACCTTCCATTAACTACATTTCTTAAAGGTTCCACCACCTCTAAATATTACCATACTGGGAACCAAGCTTCTAGCACATAAACCTTCAAGGGGACACACTTAAACCACATCCAAAACATACCACAGGATTTAATTTTTGTTTAAGGCTGAATACTATTCCATATCTGTGCATACATAAATGCATATCTATCTATACACATATAAATGTATATATACACATGCATATATACATAAATGCCTGCAGCCATAGCTCTGTGGCATCCGATCCCATCAGATCTCGGAAGCTAAGCAGGGTCGGGCCTGGTTAGTACCTGGATGGGAGACCGCCTGGGAACACCAGGTGCTGTAGGCTTGGGAGAAGGACCTGGCAACCCCCTCCCAAAAATCAATCTGCCATTGAAAACCCTATGAGGGTCGCTATGAGTCGGATACCAACTCAACGGCACCTAACAACAACAACAATATACATAAATATAGCATATTTTCTGTATCCATTTATTGATGGACACTTAGGTTGAATCTATATAGCAAGTATTGTGAATAAGGCTACAGTGAACATGGGAGTGAAGATGTGTTTTGAATATACTGATTGCACTTTCTTTGGATATACACCCAGAAGAGGGATATGGTTTTTAATATTTTAAGGGATATCCATATTGTTTTCCATAATGGTTGTACTAATTTACATTCCTACCCACAGTATAGGCTGGGATTTAGCTCAGTGGGTAGAGCGCTGCGCTGCAGTCTCTGAGGTCCTGAGTTCAATTCCCAGCACCGCAAAAATGGGAGAAGGGCCTGGCAATCCACTCCCAAGGCAATCCCAAAACAGTCAGCCATTGAAAACCCTATGAGGGTCGCTATGAGTTGGATACCGACTCGACGGCACCTAACAACAACAACAATAACAACAACCCACAGTATATAAGGGACTCCCTTTCTCTACAGCCTTGACAATATTTGCTATCTTTTGCCTTTTTGATAATATTCATTCTGACAGGTATGCGGTGATAGCTCATTGTACTTTTGATTTGCATTTGATTAGTGATGTTGAGCATTTTTTTTTATACACCTTTGGCCACTTTAAGAAATGAATATTCAGGTTCATTGCTCAACTGTTAATTGGGTTATTTGTTTTCTTGTCATTGAGTTGTTTGAATCCCCTATATATTTTGAGGCCTGCAGCCATAGCCCTGTGGCATCCGATCCCGTCAGATCTCGGAAGCTAAGCAGGGTCAGGCCTGGTTAGTACTTGGATGGGAGACCGCCTGGGAACACCAGATACTGCAGACTTGGGAGAAGGACCTGGCAACCCGCTCCCAATAACCAATCTGCCACTGACAACGCTATGAACAGCAGAGAAGCACTGACAATAGTGTTTCTTTCGCCTGTTGTACGTAGGGTCGCTATGAGTTGGATACTGACTTGACGGCACCTAACAACAACAACAACATATATTTTGAATATAAACCTCTTATCACATGGGTGGTTTGCAAATATTTGCTCCCGTTGCATAGGCTGTCTCTTTGTCCTGTTGATTGTTTTATTTGTGGTATGGAAGCTTTATAGTTTTATAGATATTCTTGACCATGGTGAAGGATGGCTCTTCTGTTCTGAGTTTATTGAGAAAGTTTTATCATGAGTGGTGGTTGGAGTTTATCAAATGATTTCCCTTCATTTATCAATATGAACATGTGTTCTGTTTTAACCTGAGAATGTGATGGATTATATTACCTGGTTTTTGAAAGTTTTACTAGTCTTGCATACCTAGGATAAATTTCACTTGGTTGTGGTGAATAATTCTTTTTTATACATTGTTGAATTTGATTTACCAGCAAGCCTTCTGGTTCTGGTGCTTTCCATTTTGGAAGATTATTAACTAATTATTTGATATCTTTTACAGATATATGCCTATTTAGGTCATCTTTTTCTTGTGTGGGTGTTGGCAGATTGTGTCTTTTAAGAAATTGGTCTATTTTACACAGGTTATCAAAGTTGGCATAGAATTGTCTATTGTTGTTGTTGTTGTTGTTAGGTGCTGTCGAGTCGGTATCTGACTTATAGCGACCCTCTGTTCAACAGGGGAAACACTATTGTCAGTGCTTCTCTGCTGTTCATAGGGTTTTCAATGGCAGATTGATTTTTGGGAGGGGGTTGCCAGGTCCTTCTCCCAAGCCTACAGCTTCTGGTGTTCCCAGGCGGTCTCCCATCCAGGTACTAACCAGGCCTGACCCTGCTTAGCTTCCGAGATCTGACGGG
>VMDO01007219.1:13643-61311 GCA_007922755.1 Pedetes capensis | reverse complement strand
ACTGCAGGCTAGAATTGTCTATAGTATTCCTTTATCATTCTTTTAATGCCCATGGGATGTGTAGTGATGTTCCTTGTTTCATTTCTGCTATTAGTATTTTGTGCCATTCTTCTTTTTTCTTAGCCTGGCTAGGGGTTTATAACTTTTATTGATCCTTTCAAAGAATCAGTTTCTGGTTTGATTGAATTTCCATATTGATTTACACTTTTCACTTATTTCAGCTCTAATTTTTTATTGTTTATCTTCTTATGCTTATTTTGGTCTTAATCTGATCTCTTTTTCCAGTCTTCTAAAATGGAAACTTGATATCATCAAGCTCAGGGATTCTTCCCTCAGCATTGTCCACTCCATTGGTAAGCCTATTCAAGGCATTTTTCACGTCTGTTATGGTGGTTTTGCCCTTTAGCGTTTGACTCTTAGAATTTCTATTTCTCTGCTCACATCGCCTGTTTGTGCTGTTGTGTACTTTATTCATTAAAATTCTCATCATGTTAATCATAGTGGATTTAATTCCCAGTCTGAGAACTTCAACATCTGTGCCACATCTGAGCCTGTTCTGATGCTTGCGCTCCTTCTCCAGACTGGGCTTTTGCCGTTTAGTATGCCTTGTAATGTTGTGGTTTTTCTTGTTGTTGCTTTTTCCTTGACAGCTGGTGGTAAAAGGAAGTGCCCTTAGTAGTGTGGAGGTAAGGTGCAAGGGGAGGAGAAACTTTCTAGCCCTATGATTTAGGTCTCAGTGTTTTGTTTTGTTTTTTTAAGTTTTCCTTTTTAGTACTGAGAGGTTGAACCTAGGCTCTTGTACATGCTAGGCAAGTGCTCTACACTGAGTAGCACCCCCAGGACCTTTTTAAATTTTTTCCTTTTGAGACATGGCCAGGCTGCCTCTGGCCTTGACCTTGTGATCCTCCTGCCTCAGTCTCCCAAGTCCCTGGGATTACAGATATGAGCCAAGGTGCCTGGCAAGTCTCAGTCTTTTAGTGAGGCCCTGCCTCTGCACTGTGTCCTTCACAAGTGCTTCTTGGTTTTTTTCTCCTCTGTAATGACAATGTATATGTGGGGTGAGAACCAGTTGGAGCTGGGTTGTTCCCTTTGCCTACATGAAAGGCTAGAGTTGGGTATTTCCTTCCCCTAGGTCAGTTAGACTCTGATGAAACCCCTCACATTGGGCTCTGGTCAACCACTTTCCCTTGAGGGAAGACCTTGCTGAGAACAGAATGCCCTGGAGTACTTTGTCTGGTTACGTTTTCCTTCTCATGCTGAAAGCGCAATGGCATTTTCCTCTGCTACTTAAATTGTGAGAAACTGGTCCAGCTCCTAGGAGTAAAACTCACAAGAGTGTAGGCAGTCTCAATGCTTAGGTCCCCCGGAATTTTTTGTTCTCAGACTTGCCCACACCAAGTCTCAGGCAATTCATCAATTACAGTATAAGTTTTCCCATCCTGGCACTGGTTCCTGTGTTGTTTCTCCTCATAGATGTTTGCTATGGTAAGTTGTGATTTTCTCCATCCCAACACTGAGCTAAGTATGTTACACATGTTACACTTATTTAATTCTCACAAGGTAATTGGAACTATGAATGTCACCGTTTTGTGGTGGGGCAACTAAGGCTCAGAGAGGTTGTATCACATCACCAGAACCACAAATATATTAAGTGATAAAACCAGGATTTGAACCGACAGAACTGAATGCGGGAGCCCACCAAGGCAATCAGTTTTCCACACCACTGGTCATGGCTAGTATTACTACAGGGTAATTGCTGGGTTCTCTACCTAATGATAAATGTCCTCAAGGAGTGTTGAACACATAGTCATATACAGCTCCACTCTGTAAGGCTTACTTCCCAAGATAGGACCTGGTGCACACAAGGCACTTAATTAATCTTTGTAGAATAGTTGATTTTTATGTTGCTGACATTTCTTTGGGGCTTCTTTTTCATTTCAAAAAACCAATATTGAACTTCAAGTTTCCAATCCAGCTTGTAAAGAGCTTGGAAGTTGCCACTCCATCCTAACAATAAATAAAAAGCTGAACAAACTGAAAACTCTTCTTAGATCCGTAAGAGAAGTGAGGCCAAAGGGCAACCTGCTGCCTCGGAGTTAGAGGGTCTGTCAGCCCAGATGTCAGCAATGTTTGCCTAGACAGCCCTCGCCATGCAGCAGAAGTTCAATATTGGTTTTCTGAAATGAAAGAAGGCCAAAGAGCTATCAGCAACGTAAAAACCAACGATTCCACAAACAGTGAGTGCCTCCTGGGTGCCAGGTCCTACCTTGGGTATGGAGGTTCACAGAGGGGAGCAAGGAGAGGCTGTGTGTTCAACACCCCTGGAGGGAGTTCACTAAGAGGTAGAGAACCCAGGCAAGGAGCCCAGCGATTACCCTGTATTCACAGTGGCCATGGCCCAGGGTGTGTAACACCAGTTGGTTTGGTGGGTATCAGAGTCTGGTTCTGTAGGTTCAAATCCTGGTTGTGTCACTTAATAGCTTTGTGGTTCTGGGCATGTGAACAAATAAATGCAGGCACTTTTAATTTTTAGTAGTGATGTGGGCTGTCTGTGTAATTCAGAAGTCCATTGTGATAAAACGGGAAGTAAAGCGCTTATGAAGTAAAAGGATCCCTACAGATTCCCTTGTCTGAAGGGAAAAGTATGTAAGGTGGGGGTGGCCGTGGTGGTGAGGGGGAGGGACGGGTGATGAAGTTAGGGGGAGAAAGGTACCTGATCATGAAAGACCTTCCCAGGGTAAAGGCGTTTTTGCCTTCACTGTAGGCCAGTGACGCCGACACTCTGCCTTTTCATACATTGTGCAGCATTTGCAGTAGTTACAAACTTCCTGTACAATTTGTTAAAAATTTCAGTTTAAGTAAGTGGACCTGTTAGCATTTAGAACAGACACTTGTTTGCTTTTCAAAAGGAAGTGTCACAGGACAGCTGTGTATGGAACGCCATGTTTACCTGCTGCAAAAGTGGCACTGAAAAAATAAACAATAGCCATGAAAATAATTTTAAAAAGCTCTATGTGTCTGTGTGTCTCCTAAAATGTCTTGAGGGTACCTTCACTGCCCCTGCTTCATGTTTGGTCAGGGCTGACCAGGGCAATGGGGAGCCACAGGGAGTGTTGAGCAGAGGCGCCATGAGATCCTTGGTGGCTGGCGAGTAAGGGAGGAAGGATACCAGCGTAACATGAAGGGCCTTACTGTGGAAAAGGCCAAAGAAAAAGCATAGCTTCACCTGAGGAAGTACCTGGGAAGAAAGAGACAGGCACAAAACCTGCTTCAAGGTAGCATGGACCGGTGTGGGATCAGCTGGTTGAAGGGGCAAGTGCAGGGAGGACCAGGAGGACGTCTGGGTTGTGCCATAGGTAGGTGCTGGGGAGAGGTGAGCACTTCCTGTATCTGTTGCACAGGGCTGCCAGGGCAAATGTCAGGGGTTCCTGGGATGATGGACAGTCCTCAGAAATGATCAGCTCCCATTCAAGGGGTGAGTTAAATACTTGCATTTAGAAGTCATGCTTGCCCCACCCCTTCCTAAAAGAATTATTAATATTCCGAAGCCTCCTAAGACATTAGGGAGCAAAAAAGTCCCTCTGTCTCAGGCCGGGAGGGCCCAAGGTGGAACCTCTCTATAGAAACCCCCAAGATTCATAATTTTGGGGTTCCTCTCTTTTTGTATGAACTGGGGTTTAGTTCAGTTGGTAGAGCGCTGCTCCGTGCACTCTGAGGACCCAGGTTCTATTCTAAGCCCTGCAAACATGGAGAAGCACTTGGAAATCCACTCGCGAAGCAATCTGGAAAAAAAATCAGTCATTGGAAACCCTATGACGGTCCCTATGAGTCAGTCAGACCTGACTCGATGGCATCTAACAACAACAACTCTTGTTGTACAGACGTCCATACGTGCAAGGTAACATCTGGCTCTCCCTGGGTCCCTGTGGGTCACTGTGTACAGGGAGCCAGCAGTTACGTCTGTAAGTCATAATCTGATCTCTTCTTCAGAAACTCATAGTCACTTCCAGGATAAAAGCGAACAATTATAGACGTGAAAAACTTTCCAGGGAGCAGGCACGCTGGAACTCTCGCAACCTTGGTGGATGTGGGCCATCGGAGGTTTAAAAGTGAGGTCTTGTCCTGACCTTGTTGGACCTTCTCGAAAGTCCCGAACCAGCAGGGCAGCTGTGAGGATCTTTTCTAAATGAGGAAAGTGAGTCTGTGCGAGGTGAAGGGGTTCGCTTGAGGTCGGACTGCTGGCAGATAACAGAGCTGGCTTCTGGGTTGGGCCTTCTCCACTGGGGCCATTCTGCCCTCCAGAGGCCGCTGGGCGGTGTCGAGGAGCATTGTCGGTTGTTGCAGCTCTGAGGATGGTGCTGTGAGTAACTGGAGGGTGGAGGTCAGGGCTGTCATTCAGCACCTTACGGTGCGCAGAACGCCCACAGCACATGCCAACACTGCCAAGATTGAGAGATAGTTCTAGAGGCCTTCTGTTGAAGCCCTGGGACTTTCTGGTAGTGACCCCAGCTGCCTCTTCACTGTAACTTCCACTCCTTGTGGGTTAAAAGCAAAAACCACCCTACCAGTCATGTCCTACTGAAAGCACCTGTGGCTGTGAATGGAAGGTTTTTGAAGTTTTCCTTCACGTATAAATAATCTCTTCCTTTATTATAATGTTCTGCAGGATAATGTCTAGCTCAGTCCTGATTGAGTATGCTTGTATATGTCTCCTGCAGGAGCCTATTATAAGAAAATGCAAAGGCTGTGAACCTTTCTGGGAAAGCAGCGGGCTAGGCCTCCTGAGCTGTGGGAAGCTCAGAGGAGGTAGGTTCACCTGTCTGCACCGCCCCCACTGTCTTCTTCAGCCTTTCCCCCCAGGTCTCCAGGGCTCTGAGTGCATTGTAGTCCTTTCCTTCTGGACCCAGCCTGGGATCCCAAGTGGGTAAAGGCCAATGTCATTCGGCCCCACCTTGGGTTTGCCAGGCTAAAGGTCTGAGGCAGAGATGTGCTCTTTGCAGGATCCTGACCAAGTGGAGGGTTGTGGTCCTTGGAGGGCCCATGAATAGGTGGCATTTTAGCACACACTGAGGATGTTTGGCTTCATCTTGGCCTTAGTCTTGTCACAAACACTCTGTTATGGTTTCATTTGGTTTATTCATTGCTTTAGCTTTTTCTTCAGCTTTGGTTATTGTTTCCTTGGGGTTTTGAGGTTCAGAGTGAGAGAAGTCAGTCAGCCAAGCGATGGCTTTGAAACTTTGGAGGCAATGGCAGCAGATCGCAGGTTGGGGACATACTTGCTGTGGCCCCAGATGGTCACTGTCCTTGTGGACCAGCTGCTGGCCCCGCTGCCTTAAGTGCAGTCAGATTGTTTACATCGATAAGTCAGGGAGATTTCTGGGGATGCTTTTCCTTTCTGAGGAGAGGAGACCCCACTCCACCCCTTATCCTCAACAGAAGGATGCTTTCCTTGATCCACACCATCTGAGCCTTGCCCGCCCTGCCTCATCCCTCCTTGACTTCTCTTTATTCTGTCTGACTGCCTGATGCCGGCAGGTGGCCCAGGTTCTGGTGTGGACCAGGACTGCCTAGGATGCCTTCTCTCTGGTCTTAGAGCTGGCGCTCGCTTACCTCTCAGGGGCGTTTTTGTTAGGGTCAAGTTGGCTGCACGGAATGGAAACTCCAAACGGGAGCCACTGAGGCAAAGAGGGGTTGACCTTTCCCTCTCACAGCAAGAAGCCCAAGTGTCGCACAGGACAGGGTGGCAGCCCAAGGGCACCAGCTCCAAGGTCTTTGCCACCCTCCTGACCTTTCCCTCCAGCGTGCTGCAAGATGTCTGCTGCAGCCTGTCATCAGATTTCCCATTGAGGTAGCAAGGAGGAGAAGGTGGAGGTCAGAAGCACAAGGTTCACATGTGCCGTCATCCCTCAGCATCTGGGGATTGGTTACACAACCCCTGTGCACGCCAAACGCCACAGATGCCCCAGTCCCTTATGCAAAACGGACTAGCATCTACAGAGAGCCTGCTCACGTTCTCCTGTATGTCTTCAGTCATCTTTGTTGTTGGGGTCTGTCTGACTCAGTGACCCCCCACAGAGTTTTCAATAGCTGGTGGTGTCAGATTGCTTTGGGAATAGACTCCTAATGTCCTCCATAATCCTCTGTAGATTGCTGGTAATACCTACTACAATGAAAATGCCATGGAAATAGTAATGCTGTATTGTTGAGGGAATCGTGCCTCAGTTGGTAGAGAGCTGCTCCACACTCTCTGAGGACCCAGGTTCGATTCCCCAGCACTGCAAAAATGGGAGAAGGATGTGGCAGTCCACTCCTGAAGCAATCCTGAAACAAACAGCCATTGAAAACCCTGAGGGTCGCTATGAGTTGGACCTGACTTGATGGTACCTAACAAGAACAAGAACAAGAACAAGAACAAGAACAAGAACAACAACAACAACAACAACTTATGTTTAGTACAGATGAATTAAAAAAAATAGTTTCCACCTGCAGTTGGTTGAGTCTGCAGATTTAATTCTTTGGGTGGGGGTGGTACTGGGGAGTGAAACTGGGGGGTGAGTCAAATGCCTTGCATATATATGCTAGGCAAGTGCTGTACCACTAAGCTGTACTCCCAGCCCCCTTTTTGCTTTTTATTTTAAGACAGGGTCTTGCTAAGTTACACAGGCTGCCTCTGGCCTCAAGCTCACAATCATCCTGCCTCAGCCTCCAGAGTTGCTAGAATGACAAGTGTGAGCCTGTCCAGACTGTATCTTTCACAGAGGTTTCCTCGAAGCACCCCCAGCCACTACTGCTCACATCTTATTGTGGTCTATACAGCTAATTCTTCTGCAGGGAGGTGGGAAGTGCAGATTTTTTATTTTTGGCTAGGCAATGCAGTTATGTTAAATAAGAATGAATTGTATTGGTTTCCTATGGCCATAACAAATCACCCCAAACTGGGCAGCTTAAAACAATAGGAGTGTATTTTCTCAGTTCTGGAGGCCAGCAGGCTAGAATAAAGGTACTGGTCAGGCCATCCTCCCCTGGAGGCCTCTGGGATGGGCCTGTTCCAGGCTAGTCACTGGTTTCTTAAGGTCACCTACAGTCTTCAGTGTTCTTTGACTTAGGTTTGTAACATTCCAATTTCTGTCTCCATTGTTACATGGCCTTCTCTTCTGTGTGCCACCATCTCTTCTCTTTTTAAAATGGATACCAGTCATGTTGAATTGAAGGCCTAACCTACTCCAACATGATCTCATCTTAACTAATTAACCTGCAATGACCGAGTTCCAAGCAAAGTCACATTCTGAGGATCTGGGAAGAAGATTGACTTTGGAGGGCCAGTACTCAGCCAAGTTCAGGGACCAGTGATTTTGGTCAGGAATGAGCTCTCTTTCTACAAGTTTCCGCTGAGCTGCCCCTTCCTCTCTTATGAGCCCTCAAAGAACCCTGTCCTTCCCAGCATGGCAGCTCTCCTGTGACTGTCCATGTGTGTGTCTGAGGCCTTCATGGGTCAGAGGACAGGGATTTGTGCGTTGGTCCTCTCCCTGACCCCTCACTTCTGGGGCCAGACCTTCGTGAATATTGCTTGCCTCTGATTTTTGAGTAAGAGTAAAGCTGGATTCTGAAATTGGCTGAAATGTAAGGGGATTAAGAAGTGCAGAGGAGGGTTGACTCCATGAGCAGGAGGTCAGGGCTTTGTCTCTGTTCACAGCTGAGGGTGCTAGCTTCAGCCCATGGCAGCCCCAGCTCCAGACAAGCACTCCCAGGGCACAGTCCCCAGGCTGCCCCAGCTGTGGCAGGCCCGGCCCCATGCCCTCTTGGCAAGCATGGCTGGCAAGGCCTACCCTGGACTGATGGTTTATGGGTCACTGGATGTTAGGGATTCAACCAGCAAGACCTTTCCCCTGCATGAACAAGCGCGCTCCTGCGGCACAGCCCAGGACAATGCTGTGCCTGTGGTGGCCTCCGGGTTGCGTGGTGACCTTGAGAACTCTGAGGCTCTGCTGAACGCCCCAGAGGCATCCTGCAGGATCATGAGAACCAGTGGAAACACGCTTTCCTCTGGCTCGGGCCAGCGTCTCCTCATGATGGCTCCTCCATGCCAGCACTCGCGGAGGAGGTCAGCTGAGGGGATGACTTGATGTTCGTTCTTGGCAGGAACCCGATTTCTTTCTTGGAAAGTTACATGTTACCGAGCTGGAGTGCCTCAGCTGCTCTGAGGTCAGGGATGTGGGTGAACCGGCTCTGCCGAGGGGCTGAATGACTGCGGCTTGGCCTGGATCAAGTCAGGGACAGCTGCCCTCATTAACCCAGGACTTTGGCTCTGACTGGTCGGTAAAAAATAGGGTGGAGGCCTGGAGGTGACCGGGAACCTCTGAAAGCCAAGAAGCCACAGGGCAGATCCTTATTTAGACCTGTTGCTGCAGGAATAAAGGGGGTGGTATTTCTGCTTCCAAAATAAGGATGGAACAGAGAAATCCTCTTCAGGGAACACTTACCACTGATCTCCAATTACTTCCCTGCTGGACACTTTACACAGCCGTGATGTGGGTGCTGTGTGGGGGTGTGGTGGTGTTGGTCCTGTTGTGACCCTGTGTTCCTCCTCATCCCTGGCTGGGAGCAGCTTCCTTGTTCTTCTGGGATCCTCTTGTTTTGTGATAAAAGATTTGAAAATTAGAAAAAGATGATGCAAATAAATTTACTGAGCACCTACTGTATGGTAAGGGGCAGGTGTGGGATTCATTTAATCTCCATTGAGGCAGGTGATCCTCTAACCCTCCATGTCACAGGTGCTGTACTTGAGGCTGAAACAGGATAGGTCATGTGTTCAGTCCCGCAGCTGGGACATGGTGGGGCCAGGAGCTGTACTCAGCTCTTGATGATGACAAGGTCTGAGCGCTTGCCTCTCAAAACCCAGCTGGCACTCTCGTCACTCCTCAAATTTGTCCACGTATGAACGTTTCCATGGTAAAACCTGGGATAACACTTGCCACTGGCATGCTTCAGTTCAACCATAAGCTAGGTAATAAAAAATGTGTGTTTTCCTCATGAGACACAGCCCAACAGTTTTTAATGTGTTATTTGTAGGAGAAAAAGGCTGGAAATGACCAAATGTCTATCCATAGTGGAAAAACTGAATAAGCAATGGTAGATGCAAGTATGAGAGTACTATATAGCTGTACAAAGGGTGATGAATGTCTTTATATAATGACTTAGAGTGGCTTCCAGGATATATTATTGAGTGAAAAGAAAAACCAAACCAAACCAAAACCACAAGGGGCAGAACAACACTATTCTTTTTACATAAGAGGGGAGTATGTGTGTATGTGTATTTTTTGAAGCAAATTTGGGGTTTATTAAGTAAAGAAGGAGTTTATTAAATAAAGAAAAGTTTGGGGTTTATTAAGAAAAAGATAATGCATGCTTAGATTTTTTTCTCCCTTTATTGGTAAATGATGGTGGGATACAGAGTAATACAGCATTGGCTTTTTGCATTATGCAACTATTACATCATTTTTGGTTAATCAAATTATAAGGTTTATGGAACCTTTTGACTAATATGTAATAAAACTCATATGCATATTTGCATTATTTTCCTCTATTTTTCTAATGTACTCATGAAGTTACATTGTTTACATTGAGATTATCTTCTCCCTCTTTATTCCTCTACGTTAATTCTCCTCCCCATCCCATCTTCCATAATCTTTGCTTCCCTTTGCTAGTTCCCTCCCTCCTTATTTCTACTCTTTATATTGTCCCTTCTTCACTAAGATTAATTGTGCATTTTTTAATATATCAACTTAATACATACTTAGATTTAAGTGTATGTGTGTGGGAGGGAAAGAAAGAGGGGGAGAGAGAGAGACACTTAGGTACCTTATTGTTGTTAGGTGCCTTTGAGTTGGGTCTGACTCATAGCAACCCTATGTACAACAGAAGGAAACATTCCCCGACACTGTGCTATGCCTGGCACTATGTCAGTGCTTCTCTGCTATTCATAGGGTTTTCAATGGCAGATTTTTTTGGAACTGGGCTGCCAGATCCTTCTCTCATTTTTGTGGTGCTAGGGATCAAACCCAGGGCCTCAGAGAGTGCAGAGCAGCACTCTACCAATTGCGCTAAACCGCAGTCCTTAGGTGCCTTCACAGTGGCTACATATATGCAATTTGTGGCATTTGAAGTTGCTCAAAGGATGTAATCTATATCTAAGTTTAAAAGATTAGGTAAAAATGTTTTAATATGCTTATTTTTATCTAAAGACTTTTCTTTTGTAAATGAGACTATAAACTGGTTTATGAGGCATCTTGTACAGGTTTACAAATAAGAAAGGAGGGCCAATAAGATAAAAACATTGGTCAAAATAGATCAAAGGAATTTTTCTTAATTTCTTTTTTATTGTTGTGTTAAAATGTTATGCACATTTTATCCAGCTGGAAAGAAGAATGAAATTCTGATACATGCTATAACATCAATGAATCTGAAAAATATTAAGTTAATTGAAAGAAGCCAAATGCAAAAGGATAAATATTACATGAGTGCATAACATAGCCATTCTAACCATCATTTTTTGGTGTACAATTCAGTGGCATTAAGTACATTCATAATGTTGGTACAAGCATTACCATGATCCATTTCCAGAACCTTTTCATCATCCCAAACACAAAATCTGTACCCGTTAAACAATAAATCCCATTCCCCTCTCCTCAAAGCCCTTTGAAACTCTATTTTCTGTCTCTCTGAATTTGACTACTCTAGATATCTCATATTGGGCTAGGATTTAGCTCAGTTGGTAGAGGGTTGCCCTGCACTCTCTGAGGATCCTAGTTTGATCCCCAGACATGCAAACATGGGAGAGGGACATGCTAACCCACTCCCAAAGCAGTCCCTATAAAACAATCAGCCATTGAAAACCCTAGGAGGGTCGTTTTGAGTCAGACCCAACTCAATGGCACCTAACAACCAGATATCTCATATTAAGTGGACTCATGTAATATTTATCCTTTTGCATTTGGCTTCTTTCAATTAACTTAATATTTTTCAGATTCATTGATGTTATAGCATGTATCAGAATTTCATTCTTCTTTCCAGCTGGATAATACTCCATCAAATGTACGTGCTGCATTTTGTTTACCAATCTATTGGGCATTAGACGTTGCTTTCACCTTTTTTTTTTCTCGAACTTTTCTTTTTGGAAATTTTTAATGTACACCTTAATGTGATTCATTCTGACATGCTTTTCATTGTGGCATTTCCATATATGCATTTTGATGTACATTATTCATATAGGTGCCCCCTTACCCTCTTATATGCTTCCCCCCACCAGGAATTTTTTTCAGCACTAGAGGCCTGAACCCAGGGTCTCATGCATAATTTTGCAAGCATTCTACCACTGAGTTGCACCCTAACTCCTTTTTAATTTTTTTTTAATCTTGAGTCAGGGTCCCACTAAATTGCACTGGTTGCCTCTAGCTTTGAACTTGGGGTCCTCCTACCTTTACCTCCCAAGCTTCTGGGATTACAGGTTGCACTACCACACCCAGCTTCAAAGGAATTCTTGCTACTTACAGGTCACAAGGAGCCCAGGCATATATTTTACCTGTGAACATGGTTCATAATCGTGTCTGTGAGTTTTTCTCAGAAAAGTCTCACTATACATAGGTCACAAGGAAGTCAAGACATATGTTTGGACTGTAAACATGATTCATAATCTTGTTTGTGAGATTTTCACCCCAAAATGTAGGCTTATAGATGAGGAAAGAGTAAAGTTAAACTCAAAGGTCACATGGGTTTTAGCCTTAACCATGGTTATGAGCTGTTTTAACACTCTTGTTTGAGATGTCTCTCAAGAAAAGGAATATTGCCTCTGTGCAGCAGTCTGCACAGTGTGTTTTGTTAGTTGTGTCAAAATTCTTGACCCTCAGCCAGTGAAAGCCTTAAACCAGATACCAGGGGTGAGTGTCTTCTTTTCCTTTCTGTGTCCCCTTGGTTTTCCTTGTCTTTCTACCCTGACCCAATTTCTCCCGCTCAGACTTTTATCTCTTATGATGGTGGCTGAAGATCTGTCTTCTGAAGCTTCTTTAGCCTAAAGAGGGGTATAGACCCTGCCTAGCCAGAGATCCAAAGGCTTAACCTGCCTGTTCTAAGGGGGATGTGGGAGGGGCCAAGCTTGGAGATGGGAGGATCACCATTTGATGGGAATCAGCAGGGCCTCAGAGGATCCCAGATGAGCACCTAAAAGATATCACTGGCAACAGGAGTTCCAACTCCATGTTGCTGGCTGTGTGGTCTGAGGAGTTCTTTTTAGAGACCTCTATGCAGGTGGAAACAGGATCTTGAGTTACACTGCAGAAAAAAATTTCAAGATACATCAGTATGAAGCAAAGTTGGGGTTTATTAAATAAAGAAAAATGTGAGATTTAATTAAGAAAAAAGACAATTCCTGTTTAGATTTAAGTATGCATGTTGAGAGAGAGAAAGATGCTATGTATGTGAATGTAAAAAGAAAGAATAAAAAGAAAAGCTAATAGAACTACTTAATATGGGTACCTAGTTAGGGAAGGAGGGCATGGATGAAAGTGAGATTTCTGAAGAAGGTATCTTATTTTATAGAATTGACTTCAGAACCTTGTCCATATTTTATATAATTAAAAATAAAAATTAAAATGGCAACCCCTAAAACTGCAACAAATGAATCTAAGCGAATATCAAGTTGGTGCCCAACCACACACACACACACACACACACACACACACACACACACACACACACAGAATTATTTCAAGTGAACTTTCAAACAGTATTTGGGTACTCTGTCCCTCAAGGAATAATATCCTAAGGAGAAGAGCAACTGTAAAGAAATCTTAGCTTGTATTCAAAAGTCTTAATTTTAGTAAGACTATTGCTATTGTTATTTTTTATTAGAAATTTTTAATGTACATCATAATGTGATTCATTTTGACATGCTTTTCATTGTGACAATTTTCATGCTATTGTTATTTTGAAATGGTAATATGATAATGCAGGTCAAAGCTAATGGAAATTATGTTTATATCTTTAGGACCAAAAATTTTCAGCAGAAAATTATATATATAATATGTATATATAGACACACACATATATATGTGTGTGCCTTTATTATATATAAATAATTAAATAGAACCTTATAATCTTTAAATCAGAATTAAAAATATTGGTATGCATTTGAGAGTTAGTTTTCCACTAAAAAAAGAATAAAAGCCTCTCATCTATTTCTTAGCTCTGTGTATGGAAGAGTGATGGACATAATGACTAATCCAGTAGCAATGAGCACTCCCAGTATCCAGGCTGTGGTCTCTAGATACCATTTTCCACTAAACTGAGCCAGAATTTCTCAGAGAAATGACCAATTCCATGTCTGGGCTGGAAATAGACAAGTTGAACACAGGAGATTTTGCTCTACTAGAAAACAAGAAAGCTATTGAAGATTAACAGGATCATGTCGAAGGACACAGAGCCAATACCAATACAGACTTCCACTGGCTGAGGACAGGTCATCTTGATCCATGGACAAAATAATGACTATGATCCATTGAAACAAGTCAATTACTGGTAGATTGATACTAAAAACATAAGAACTCATCAGTCACTCTCCAAAGTTTACAGAGCACCAATTTATTCTGAAGACGGATAAAGGGGAAGAAAAGAGCATTTATACTGCCTTTCTTGTAGCAACTGCATTTCATGGTAAAAGGCTGATGAGGGAAAGTTCTTTTCAGAAGAATTTTAGGTAATGAATGAAGAAAGAAAGATAGAACATCTCCATTTTGCAGCCCTTCATGCTATAACCCACCTGGGCAACAGTCTTTGGCGCTGTTGAAACTGTAATGTACAATGTTAACAGGGAGATTTGTATGTGAAGAACAAGGCTGGCAGTACTGAGACCACTGATCAATCTGAACATCACCTAAAGTGAGGCATTGCAGCATTAGGCACCTCCTGATGTGATGCAATAGCACCCAGCACCAAACACACACATGATTTCCTTCTACTACTCTACAGCAATGGTGTTCAACGGTTTACCAGGGTATGGTGTAGCAAAACCTCAGAAAAGCCCAGCAAGTTATAACAAGAGGTGAAGAAATGATTTAATAATTAATTGGTTTAATGCAACACTGTAAGCCAATTTGTGCGCATATCTGGATGGTTAGCTGATCCCTAGGGAAAACTAACGACCAGGCTCTGGACATGGATGCTCCTAGGCGTGGAGCTAGGGCCTGAAGTCCCGCATGAGTATCTCAGGGACTCTGGATATCTTAGAGCTTCTCAAATGCTCTGTCCCTATGTCATTGCTGTGTCCAGCCCCTGATGGGTAACTTTGTTTTGTGGTGGCCTTGGTGACAGTGGTTGGCTTGAGGGAGCTCCATTTCTTTGGTCCTTTCTAATTCCCTAACCCTTCAGGTCTCTGGAGCAGCTGAGGAAGTAACTAAATGAGCCTCTGCTACCTACAAAGAGGGCCTCAGGACAGGAGGGTACTGAGAGCAGCCCCTGGGCTAGAGGCAGGCGGACACAGGTGTCTTTGTGCCTGCAACATAACTTTGGCAGGCAGCCACAACCCCACCTCTGAAAGTTTCAGCAGACCAGTCCATGTTCCCCTGAAGAGCTAGGGATTTCTTGTAACTATGGAAACATAAATCTAGGCATTAAAGAGTCAGAGAGAAAACTGCTATTGTTGCCTTGACAACCAATAAAACCCCAAGTCTTTGTTGTTAGGAGTAGAGATAATGCACCTTCAATCTTCTAAATTAATTTACTTGTGGGAAGGAGAAGTTAAAGTGGGGCTTGGGCACCTTCCCAAAGCTGATGATGGGTGAAAGCTTTGATTTGGGGTGTCTGTGGGGGGTCTCATCAAGCTGTACCCTGCTAAGTGGGGGGGGCCTAGTTCTGCCTTACAAATGATGGGATGTTCCTGGGAGTCTGTGTGATGCTGCATGTCCCAAGGAGGGCCTAGGTCCTTACAGCACGTGACCTCCACCCTTGTACTGCAGATGTTATCTGTCTCAAGTTGGTGTTGGAGGGGATGCTGCTGCTGAAGGGAGCTGAGATTTTGTTGTCGGGACACACACTTGCATGCCCTCTCCCGCTCCAAGTTCCCGTCCCTCAGCATGTGTGAGAAATGGTGCAAAATGCCAAGATGTGCTGCTTCTGGTGAAAGTGCTCTGAACTGCTCTGAACTCCTGCGCATCTCCGCCTACAAGGCCTGATCACCCCCAAGCCTGCAGATAAGTGCCCATAAATTGCCATAGCTCTGGGCCGTGCATAGGTTTAATTCCCATGTTCCACTAAGAGATCGTTTTTCTTCCTTAATATCCTCAGAGGATATTATCTCCCAATGTGGCATGAAGCTTTCGAAGTTGATGTCCTGATAAAATCTATAGGAACCTGTCCCTGAGCCAACTCCAGGGGACGGGTTACAGGCTTCCTGCTCCCACTGGGGACAATGATGCTGCTAAATAGCCAGCTCCCTTGCAAGGGAAGATAGTGCTGAGAGATGAGAGGGACATGGAGAAAGGCTTTTTAAAGATCATTACATTGTCAAGCACACGATCCTTAACTCCATTCAGGGTAGAGAACATTGAATAAAAGGAGAAAGAAGCACACCCCAAAACACTTATGTTACTTCCAATCAGAGGACCAGGTGGACAGTCCCTCATCCGATCCCAGCCCCATCTCCAAAAGACTTACCTCCCTGCAGTTCCTTTAATATACTATACTGGCATGTGGAGACCCATGTGTCCAAGAAAGACAGAGGTGGTACCGGAAGGGCAGCACCCCACCCCAGGCCTGGCTTTTCTGCAGTCTCAGAACCTAGCTGCGCTTCTGGCGGAGTCCCTCCGGGAAGTGCAACATGGAGAATTTGTGGTTACACAGG
The DNA here is from genome assembly GCA_007922755.1 of Pedetes capensis. NCBI lineage: Eukaryota > Metazoa > Chordata > Mammalia > Rodentia > Pedetidae > Pedetes > Pedetes capensis. The sequence goes on along the minus strand of VMDO01007219.1, from coordinate 45,422 downwards.
CTTAAACAGTTTAAGGACTACTTGGTAGGATATCAAAGGAGACTTTTTAAGAAAGATTTAATTCATCCAGCACCTGCTGACAAAAACCCTACTCTGTGTTGGAAACACACAGCTGGGGTACAACCATGGCTGTGTTGGGGGGTGGTGTCCATTTGGAAAGTAAGCCCTGGACATGCTACAACAGTGATTTACTTCATTATCATGGAGATTTGACAGAACATTATGGAGAACCAGGTATATCTGTATCACAAAACAGATAACAAGAAGAAAAAGATGAAGTCTGGGGAGACAAAAAGCTTTAGGCTAACAGCAACTATTTACCGAAATAGCCAATTGTATACTCTCTGACTCACAAGGTGACCCGCTTCCTGCTTTCTTTTATTGGTTCAATTTCCTCATATTAAGTTTAGACAAAAATGGAGCATCGTCATGGAAAATCAGTAGATTGTAAATTAGAAAATGACCTAAAAGCATAAAAAATACAAATGATGAATCAATTTTGACATATTGCTTTTTTGTCAACTTTGTAGCCACTGAACTTGCTGCTGATCTGAAGGCTATTTCATAAAAAGCTGCTTTATTAATACAGATCAGATGAGAATTCCTCTTATTAAGTCTCAGATAAGAAGTGAAGCTGTGCAGGGGTTGTTCTGGGTGACGACTTCTAGTCACTGTTTTTCACAAATGAGTGAGATAATGTAAATGAATGGTCACTGCCCCTGGATGCATTTTGCAAGCTACCTTAACTAATGAAAAGAAAGTGTGCAAATAGCCTTGTAAAATTTTGTCTGTCTTTGGCATCTGTCTCTGCAGCCTGTTGTGACTTCATACTGGGAGATGCTTTTTTGCTTATGTTTAAAACAATCACCTTTTAAAAAATGGGTTTTCAAACTGGGGATTAAAGAATTGATTATGTGGTGACATGGTGCTCCTGACATTTCAGGAAGTGGGAGGAAAGCGGGAATTTTAAAGTGGATGAATCACCAGAGGATTAGAGAGAAAGCCACAGCAGCTGGAGGTAGAAGGTTCACAGAGGATCACATGGCTTATTCCGAAACTTGACACTGCTTCTGTTTTGTGAAGGCCAAATGGTAGAGTCATTTTGGCTGATGCACAGGAGCAGGGAGTGCGATGGTGGGCGATAGGGCTCAGGTAGTGGTGAGCAAGGCAGATCCTGCTCTGAGAAGTGGTTTAACCCTCTTACTGCCTCCCCAGGGATTTCTGGGTAGAAGCCTTAGGCTCTGGCATTGTCCGTTCCAGATCTCTTCCTGCTGGAGCCAAGGGCATGTAGGCTGGGTCTCAACTACTTCAGTGGAAATGCCACATTGCCCCCAAAGCGCTGAAGCACAAGACATTTATTTTTTCACAATCCTTCATTCCCTGGTTCCTCATTTTCCAAGCACCCACAAGGTCCCGGGCACAAAGGTAGTTTTGGGGTTCCCGTGGTGGGGCCAAGATATCACACCAAGGAACCGGTGTTTGGAATGAATGGTTGTGTGGGGTACAGAGGCACAGAGAGAGATGCCATTGCTGCTGTGTCTGAAACCCTTGTCTGCAGACACTGGAACTCGTCTGCTTGAGCTTGACCTCAAGTCCCTGAGTTGACCAGCTCCTCTTAGAGACCCCCAGCTTGTGCTAGGTCTCTGTAACCTGCCCCCAGGAAAATCTTGAGTGACAGGAAGCTAGCACCTGTTAGTTGGGGGCAGCCCCGGCATGGGGTCAGCACTCATCAGAGTGTGGTGAACTTCGACCCTCCATTCTGAAGCCCCCCGGTTGAGGAGGCATTGCCGGCCTCAGGAAAGGAGGAAGGCTACTTCTGTCTTCCTGGGCTCGGGCAGCTTGGATCTCTCCAATTTGTTTTAAAGACAGTTTTGCCAGAACTCAGAAGTTTGCCCGAGTTTTGTAGTGGGAAGGGGTTTTACCTGGTAAGCCCTCCTCCATTCCTTTTGCTAAACAGCCCACCACTGACCCAGCATGGGTGCCTGCTGCTTGGTTGGCGGTGGGTGGGGAAGGATCGCCACATCATCTGTTGTTTTGGGCCGTCTGGCACTCACTGTTCCTTTTCCTGGTGACGGCATCCTTGTTTTCCCCGGGGCCCACCGTGTGCTCAGTCTGTGTGGTTTGAGTGGACCGATCAGCATGTGCGGGCGGAAGTGATGCAGCACGCAACTCAGGTCTGAGTGGTCCTGAGGCTCAAGTAGCCCAGAGCACTTTCTGGAGAAGAGCAGGGGAGATTGGAGGCTTCTGAGGCTTCTGCATGGCTCCTGAGCTCAGGTCACATGCGAATTGTGCCCTCATCTCCCCGCAGCAGGCATGAAGAATGAAGTGGTGCCACAGCCCTCTGACTTTCAGCTACCCCTGTCAAGACAGTCTCTTTCCTTACTGCCTGAAGTCACCCTGGCCTGGAACTGGCTTTGTCCATGGAATGTGGCAGAGGTGCCCCTGGGCCTGTTCCCAGCGTAGGTCTCAAGAGCCTGTGGTCACTCTCTTCTCACTGCCCCTCAGAAATCTACTTTCTCCAATTAGAAAAGCCTGGGAAAGCTGGCTGAAGGCTGTGGGTCTTGTGGAGGAGAGCCTGATTGTCCTAGGTGAAATTCATCCAGCAGATGACCCCAAATACCTGAGATCTCATCTAAGAGGCGGGGCTGACTGCAGACATGTGGGTGAGATCAACTGAGCCTGGAAGAACCACCCAGCTGAACTTTGGAGAGCCGCGAGGAATGCTTACTGTTTAAAGCCACAAAGTTTGGGGTTATTTGTTACTCGGTAAAAGCTAACTGTTACAGACATCACCAGTTAGGCTTGTTGGGTACTAATTGGTCACTGTGGTACAAAGTTGTCTGAACATAATTTAACTCTACAAGTCCCAAAGCTTTCAGAGGTCACTGACTTTGAAAGCATGAGGTATTCTTGTTGCCATGGATACCCCCATTGAGACATTAGAGAGAAACCTAGGGTTGTCTTGACAACAGGTTTGCAAATCTGAGTCTAGGAAGGCAAAAGACTGTATAAAACAGGAAGATTCAAAAGGAGGGAAAATTAGCTTTAAAAAGCTCCCCCCCCCAACAACAACAACTTGCCTCCCTGCAGTTGACAATCTATTAGAAGCAAGCGTTGCCTGAATCAGGAGCTATAAAGTGAGCAACAGGAAGCTCTTCCCTTTTCATGGCCCATCTCTGCAGCAGGAGAAAATCGCACAGCCAGGGAGCAGCATGAAGCACAGTTACTAAATGTTTCCTCTAAGAGTTAGCAATTTGCTCTCCGCCAAGTTTCATTCCAAGGATCAGAGCCGGCCCCAGCTGGAGGGGCCTTCACAGCATCCAGTCCCTTGCTCTTGCCCTCCTTCTGCAGGAAGGGAAACCAAGGCCCAGAGAGAGAAGGGGGTTGCTCATGGATTTTAGTCTAGTCTAGTGGGCAAACACTCAGCTAGGCCCAAGTACAAGTGACACTGTGTACTAGCTGCGTGACATCATGCAAGCCCACTGACCTCTCAGGTTTTCTGGAAGATGAGGACCATCATAATTTCGGCCTCCAGGGTGGTGGGAATGCAATGAGCCAATGCATGAAAACAGGCTGCGTGGCCTTCAGCTGATGGTGGGTTTGCAACAAATTGCTTGTTATTACTTTTACTATTGTTTTGTCACTCTGCCCTGTGCTTCCTGCCTATCCAGGTCATATAGGAGAGGCCCAACCAGGTCCAGAATCTTCTCAGAGGGGCTTGATGGTATCTTTAAGATGCCAATGCCCCTTCCTGTGTCTTACAGTGGGATGTTGCAGTTTGTCATTTGCAGCCCCGGCTCCCATTTCCTCTTCCAGCAGCCTTGCTGGGCAGGCAGGAGGGGTAACACTAGCCTCCTGTTTGGCACTTTGTTGAGGGGGATATTGAGCTGCAGGGAGAGCTAGCGATCTGCCCAGAGTCCCCAGGAAGTTTCTGGCACCTAGGGCTAAAGCTTTGCTCCCTGGACTGCCCTTCCCTCCCCTTGCACTCTGCTGCTCCCGTGGAATGGAGCATCTGTGCCGATGGCCAGATGTTGGGGTTTAACAGAGGGAGAGAGGAAGGAAGTTTGGGGCATTTGTTTATGAGACAAAAATCACCAGCCGTGCGTGGAAATCTTATGCATAACAAATAAATAGTGGGCAAATACCCACTTGCATATTCAGAGGCACATTTCAGAAGTGAACATCCTGTCTCACCAAACTGTCTCCAGCCAAGAAGCCTGTTGGGGATGGAGACGTTTTTGCAAGAGCTTTGGTGGAATCTCTGCGGAAGACTTGGTGGGATACTGGGAGAAAGGACCCTGAGGTCAAAGAAGGCCTCACCTTGAGCCCATAGCAAGGCAGGGCTTGGTGGGCCTGATTTAGGAAGGCAGGGTGATTTATAGGTCAAATCAGCAGAAGGAGGAAGAAACTCAAAGGAAAGGGCTGTGGAGGTGATTCAAAGTCAGGGTAAAGGCTTTGAGGAGAATGGGCTGCCCATGCATTCTGGGAGCATGGCGCCCTCTCCGCACTGCCAGTACAGCAACTGTGGGCTTTCAGCTTCCCATGAGTGTCTCAAGAGCTGAGTTTTAGCCAGTTCCAGCCCTGGGTTCAATCCCCAACACCACAAAAACAGGAAAAGGACCTGGCAACCCACATCTGAAACAATCCCCCCCAAAAAATCAGCCATTGAAAACCCTATGAAGAGCAGAGAAGCACTGACAGTGCTGGACATGGCACGGTAGTGGGGGACCGTTTCGTTCTGCTGTATGTAGGGTTGCTAATGAGTCGGTCCTGATGCAACAGCACCTAACAACAAGTGTCTCTGCTCTGGACATTTGCTTAACAGTAGCATTTCTGGGTCCTGCTCAGGCTTCTCAGTCACAATACGTAAACCTGTATAAGGAACTGCACAGGGCATATTTGGAGCCCCAGGTGAAAGGACATTGAGGTTTTGCCTTGTAACTTCCTTAGTTGTGGTGGGGAGCCGGCAACACAAGTCTCCCTCAGGCCAGGAGCCCATGCACCATGCTGTCCCCGTGAAGGTCAGCCGTGTTGGTTCAGGTGCAGGAACAGGGTGGGGGGTAGGGTGGGGGCCCAAATGCAAAATAATCTGTGTTGGTGGCAACGTCAGGTGATCTTCTAGCAGCTCAGGGAAAATAAACTTTCCTTCTGTGGCTGTGTCTGTTCCGGAACTTCTGAGGCAAGGAAGACAGCAGCCGGCTGCTGGGGTTGCAAGAATGTGGCTGCCGTATGTGGGGACTTGTCTGGCCTCTATCTGGTAGAGGCAATTGGAGACACAGCTGAGCACAGATTCTGATTTTGAACAAAACTGCCGCCTCTTTTGTCCCCTGGCTGCGTCCCCCAGTGCCACATCTGGCTTGTTTTGTGTTCCCGAGTCACCATCTGTTTAGGGTTACTGGTCCAAGTTCTGTCAGATGGTAACACAGACACGGAAACCCCGAGTAACTGTTGTTCTGGCCTTTATTGACTCCAAACCCTTGGTTGGGGATTATGGAGGTACCTACACCAGCTTTGTAGTGGGGTCGGATGCCTTGGATACAATGCCTCCGGGATCGTCCACAGCTGCCCCTGGGTGTTCGTGCCTACCCGGAGGAGGAAGTTGTATAAGGGGACGCTGAGCATATCATGAGAAGACAAAGCTGAGTCACAGCATAGCTCTCTAACCAGGGGTCCCTCCTGTGGAAAGGGCCCTTTGAGGGGCTCTGCAGGGCATAATGACTCTGACCCTGGCAGGCATTCCTGGTTTTGGTGGCCAGCCTGCCCCATGCTGGCCATGCGGAGGATGAAGGGACCATCCCCAGGCATGGGTGAATTCTGAATAGGGCAAATCAGTCCTGGCCCTCTCACGCCCCTCACTAGTGCTGGGTGTGGGGTGAGCAAGTGCCTCAGGTCTGGGGTGTGGCTCAAGATCCTGTCTGTCAGGGACTTCTGGAAAAGGAAACTCTTACCAAGAGGCTCAAGGCCGAGATGGCTCTTTCCTCTGGCTGGATGTTGGTAGGACGGGTCACCAAGCTGCAATGGCACCAATCACCTGTTACTGTGATGCCCCAGGGGCAGAGCTTGCAGGCTGGGAGGTAAGAGTAGGTCAACAGAAAGGCCCCAGGCCCTACCAGGGACTGCGGAGCCACTTTGCTTGCCACCCCTGCTCCACCCTGCAGCAGGACCTCTTGGTCTGTGAGACAATAAAAACCCATCATTTGGGCCATTTTCAAGGGCTGGCTGCTGTTACTGAGAAGACCAGTGTGTCCTAAAGGCCTTGGTCCTCAGACCTGTGGCATCAGCACACACAACTCGGAGCGTGGCAAAAATGCAGATCTGGAGCTAGGCATGGTGGTCTCTACCTGTGATCTGACCATTCAGGCACTCAGGAGGCTGAGGCAGGAGGATACCAGGACCTGGCCAACCTCAAAAAAAAAAAAAAAAAAAAAAAAAAAAGTCTCCGCCCCAGACCTGTGGTACCAGACTCTTTATGGGATTTGGGGTGATTCATGTGCAGTGAAGTTTGAGAAACCCACCCACAGGCATCCTCTTTGTTAAGCAAGCCCTCTTGAAGAGGACTTGGATTTCCAAGCAGCCCCTACTCCAGCCCCACCATGGAGCCATTAGCAGGTGGTGGCTATGTAGGTTCTGAAATCTCAGCTATGCTAAGGGGTTGGGGCAAAGCTAGGGAAGTGGTAGGGCCCAGCTAGTCTCACAAAAAGAAGTTCAAGATGGTTGTTTATTAGTTCGTGCTGTACCCAACCATTTTTCATCGACTTGAGTTTGGGTACAGCATTGATTTTAATCTTGAGCTGTGAGTACAGGAACATTTCATTAATTCTGGCCTCACCAATTTTGAAGTGATGTTTGAAACTGAGGCCTAGCTAAGGGCTGGCTGGAGGTGGAGCGGGCTAGAACACAAACAGCTCTTAAGAAGGACTCTCGCTCACCAGGCGGATGCGACGAGATGCTTCCAATTACAAATTAACGTCATCGTGTTCGAGTTCAGCAGGAACCGTGCTTGAAAATCAATCCATCAACAAATATTTATTGAGTGTTCCTTATGCTCACGTCCCTGGCAGGCGGAACACACTTTGTGAGAAGTTACTTTTAATCAATGCCTGTGCTAGAAACTAACGGATTTCTGTAGGAAATGCCATTTCTTAAGAGGTCTGTGTCTCTGCCTTCCGGCAGCATGTCTATGCGGGAAAGCACTTTGCTCCTTGTTCCTTGCCCTCAGTCCCCAGCACACACCCTGCCCTCACAAGGCAAGGTTCTATTATCTTTAAGAGTTAAAAAAGAGTTTAAAAACTCTCTAATCTTGATCCCCTGTCTCCCCTGGTACTCTATTCCACCACTTCCCTTGACCTCTTCAGAGTTGACAGTCCCCTGTCTCTAGCCACGTTCCTATCCATGTCCACTGGAACGCGGCTCTCCACCCTCCACCCCATGGGTGGTGCTCTTTCTGTGCTCGTGGAAGGCCAGATGTGGTCACAGGCCATAGTCGGCCCTCACCTTCTGTGTGCTCTTCCTATTGGTGGCATGGGACATAGTCAATCCCTCTCTTTATGGAAACACTCTCCCTCCCTCCCTTCTTTCCTTTCTTTTTCCTTCCTTCTTTCTTCTTTCTCTCTTATTTTTGTCATGCCAGGGATTGAGCCCAGGGCCTTTAGAATGCTCAGCAAGTGCTCTGCCACTAAGACACATCCCTGGCCCTTTTCTGAGACAGGGTCTTGCTGTGTCACTCAAGCTAGCCTCGAACTCACGATCCTCCCACTTCTGCCTCCTGAGTGCCAGAGTTACAGGTGTGTACCCCTGTGCTTGGCCCTGACACACTTTTCCATTTGTCCTCCAGGGCCTGGCTCTGGGTTCTCTGCCTGCCTCACCGGTCACTCTGGTGGGGTTCTTCTCATCCTCTGTGTCCCCAAGGTGCTGGACCTCAGGACCTGCTTCTATGGCCCTCTCCTGGCATGGAAAGGGAGGCTTTGGTCACCAGTTCTGTGCCAGGGGATTACAAGTTCACACCTCTGATTAGGCCTCTGCTTGGCACCGCCACAGCCTCCACTGCCCAGCCATCCAGCTTCTTCTTCATTCTTCACCTGGACCCTCGATACCCAGGTTTTTGCTGCTAGAATCCATTCCAACTCCATCCTTCCAATTTTTCCAGGCAGAACTCTTGGAGTCATCTGGGCCTCCTTCTGTGGTTCACACCCCATAGGCTCTCTTTTTGTGATGTGGTTGGTATGTGGTCATTTTTCACCACTTCTGTCCCTGTCCCCTAAGTCCAGTCACCAGCTTCTCCCCTGGGCAATGACCATCCACATCTCCTAATCTTTGTCCTTCCATCCCAGTGGGTTCCCCCTCAAACCTAAGACAGTGTTCAGCTCTCTGGTTGACTCTTCCTAAGGCTTCCTTCTTCTCTAGGGAGGAGCCCAAGTCCCTGCTGTCACCCAGGGCTCCCTCTTCCTGCCTCCTCCAGCCACTTGGGGCTCCCTGTTCTTCCCCTGGTACCCTAAGCATGTCTTTGGCTCAGAATACTGACCCTTGCTTTCTATAGCCCCTGGAACTTGCATCCCCCACAAGGGCTCACTCTTCCTCTGCACTCTGCTCACTGGGTTCTACATTTGTATTGGGTGTGGCACTTTCGTCACCAGCCTTTAGAGATGTTTGTGCTTTGTTTGTTTGCTGGGACTCTCTCTGGGATGGAGGAGCTCCTGGAATGGGGCCTTGGCTGCTTTGGTTGCTGATGTATTTCTTACCTCTCATGGAGTGTTTGTCACAGAGCAAATCCACCCAGCAGGTGAGCTGTTCTGGATTTGGACTGACCTGCTTCAGGCAAGATAATAGAGGAAGGCACTTGGGAGGACACACAGTGAAGACTGGACACCCTCCCTGCTAAAATCACAGTAAAGTGTCATGGTGTAATGAACCAGGGGACACCTATTCACCATGTCTATCTAGGCACTTGGCTAGGCGCTGGGGACATGGAATCAATGGCTAGTCCTTGCTCCTCCTGTAATGGAGGCAAAGGTTACTGCCTTGGTCTGGCATGGAGTATTTGTGTGTGTGTGTGTGTGTGTGTGTGTGTGTGTGTGTGTGTGTGTGTCTGGGAACACACAATAAATAAGTAAACCCAAAAATGAAGAGACAACCATATAATGTGACAAATGCCATGGAGAAAATAAGTGGAGTGATAGAATAGTTCCAATGAAGAGAGGTTCTTAATCTCTTGGCATAGACAAGTGAGTACCTCCAGTGCTGCATCTGTTTGTGAAACATCTCAATTGAGACTCCATCAATTCTTGGAGGCTTGAGTTTTCCCAATTCCATCAAGGCAGCTTCCACTTCTTCTTTCAGTAACATTTGGTCCTGATCATATGCAAATTCTTGCAATGATTGATCATCTACCAGCTCTTTTTGGTATAATGATTCTGTGTATTTCTTCCATCTTCTTTTGCTTTCCTGTATCATTTAATATTTTCCCTGTGGAATTCTTAACCATTGACACCCAAAGCTTGAATTTTATCTTTAATTCTTTAGGCTTGAGAAAAACAGAGCATGTTCTTCCCTTTTGGTTTGCTATCTCCAGTTCTTTGCACATGTCATTATAATATTTGATTTTGTCTTCTCAAGATGTCCTTTGAAATCTGTTTAGTACTTAACTTCATCATGTCTTCCTTTTACTTTAGCTGCTCCATGTTCAAAGCCAAGTTTTAGAATCTCTTTTGAAATGTAATTTGATCTTTTCTTTTTTTTCCTGGATTTTTAATAACCCTTTGCTTTCCTCATGAATAGTGTCTTTGATGTCATGCCACAACTTGTCTGGTCTTCTCTCATTTGTGTCTAATGCATCAAACCTGTTCTTGAGGTGGTCTTTGAATTCAGATGGGATATACTCAAAGTCATACCTTGGCTATGGTACCCTTGTTCTAATTTTCTTGAGTTTCAGTTTGAACCTGCATATGAGCAGTTAATGAGGTCTGTTCTTGTTGTGACTTTTGATATTAAGGTTTTCCATGCCTATTTCCACAAATATAGTCAATTTGGTTCCTGTATGCTCCATCTGGTGAACTGTGTGTATAGTTTCTGTTTATGTTGGTGAAAAAATGTATTTGCAATGAAAAGTTCATTGGTCTGACAAAATTCTATCAATCTTGTGATCTCTAGCATTGTATCTGTCAATGAGGCCGTATTTTCCAACTACTGAGCCTTCTTTGTTCCAACTTTTGCATTCTAGTCACCAGTAATTATCAGTGCATACTGGTTGCATGTTCGATCAATGTTAGACTGCAGACGCTGGTAAAAATCTCTTTCTTCATCTGTAGCAAGAGTGCTGGGTATGAAAATTTGAATAATGGTCATATTAACTGGCCTTCCTTGTAGGTATATGGATATTATTCTATCACTAATGGTATTGTATTTCAAGGCAGATCTTGAGATGTCTTTTTTGTTGATGAATGCAACCCCATTTCTCTTTAAGATGTAATTCCTGGCATAGTAGACCATATGATTATCTGATTCAAAATGGCCCATGCCAGTCCATTTTAGCTCACTGATTCCTAGAATGTTGATGTTTATGCCTCCATTTCCCTTTTGATGATTTCTAATTTTCATAGATTCATACTACATATATTCCATGTTTCAATTTTGGTAAAGATCATTCAAAAGTGACTGCCCCAGTATATTAACAAGGAACTGCCAGAAATTCAAGCCGGATTCAGAAGAGGGCATGGAACCAGAGACATCATTGCTGATGTCAGGTGGATATTAGCCAAAAGCAGAGAATACCAAAAAGATCTCTATCTATGTTTTATTGGCTATGCAAAGGAATTTGACTGTATGGATCACAAAAAATTATGGATACCACTGTGAAGAATGGAAATACCAGAGCACTTAACTGCACTCATGAGGAATCTGTACATAGACCAGTAGGTAGTTGTTTGAAAAGAACAAGGAAACATTGCATGGTTTAAAGTCAGGTTTAAACTCAGGAACTGTGCATCAGGGCTGTATCCTTTGACCATATCTCTACAATATCTATGCTGAGCAAATAATCTGAGGGGTTAGACTTCATGAAGAAGAACATGGCATCATGATTAGAGGAAGACTCATTAACAACCTGTGTTACACAGATGACACAACTTTGGCTGCTGAAACTGAAGAGGATTTGAAACATTTACTGATAACGATCAAAGAACACAGCCTTCAGTATGGATTGCACCTCAACATCAACAAAACAAAACTCCTTACAACTGGGTGAGTAAGCAACTTCATGATAAATGGAGAAAAGATTGAGGTTGTCCAAGATTTTGCTTTACTTAGTTCTATAATCAACACTTGTGAAAGCAGCAGTCAAGAAATCAAAAGACACATTGCACTGGGAAAAGCTACTGCAAAAGACCTCTTTGAAGTGTTGAAAAGTAAAGATGTCACATTGAAGACTAAGGTGTGCTTGACTCACGCCATGGTATTTTTCGGGTGCATCATATGGTTGTGAAAGCTGGATAGTGACTAAAGGAGACAGAAGAAGAATCGATGCTTTTGAATTATGGTGCTGGAGACAAATATTGAATATACCATAGACTGCCAAAAGAATGAACAGATCTGTCCTAGAAGTGCAACCAGAGTGGTCCTTGGAAGTCAGGATGGCTAGACTGTGTCTGACATATTTTGGACATATCATGTGGGACCAATCCCAGGAGAAGGACATCATATTTGGGAGAGTGGAGGGTCAACAAATAAAAGGAAGACCCTCAACTAGATGGATTGACAACAGTGGCTGAAAGAATGGGCTTATACGTATAAGTGATTGTGTGCATGGACAGTGTTGAGGGATGTTTGTTCTGTTACATACAGGGTCTCTATGAGTTGGACCTGACTCGAGGGCACCTAACAACAGCAACAACGTGTTAATCAGGTATAATTACATATGTGAAAAGGCACAGGTGGGTCAAGGCATTCAAGTTCAGTAGCTGTGACCAACGTCAGAACCTGGACCACTCCTATCTCAAGAAGGTCCCCTGTCCCTGCCTTGCCAGTTCTGGGAGGGTCTTTGAGGTCAGTGGCTGGGCAAGGCCTTTTCTGAAGAGATGTCATCTAAGCAGAGCCCAGAAAAGAAGGAGGAGGAGGAGAAGGAAGTGGTGGTGGTAGAGCAGGGGAGGGAGGCATGTCCCATGTGAGAAAATGCAGGGGGCATCGTGGGTGGTTAGGAGTGTCAGAGGAAGTTGGTGGCCAACTGCACAAACCCTGGCCTGCTGTGGCCATGCCTGTGGCCTTTGATCCCTTTGCGATGGTAAGCAATGATGGAAGCTCAAATGGGAAGGAGTAAGAAAGGGCCCCATTTTCGACATACTTTTAAAACCTTTAAATTTTGAAATAATTTTAGACTAGTAAGGACTTACCAAAATCATACCAATTTCCCATGGACCCTCATCCAGCTACTTGAACCCATTCCAACTCCAATCTTCCTATTTTTCCAGGCAAAACTCTTCAAGGCAGCCTCTGGGTCCTTGGCCAGTCCCACCCCAAACCTGGCAACCACACGCCGATTCCCTCTCCTCAATCTGTCACTTTGAGCATGCCACCTGTGTTGAACCATTCAGTATGATGTCGTTTTTTTGCACTCTGCGTAGGCCTGTGGGATTCATCCATGCTATTGGTGAATCAACAGCTTGTTCCTTATTGGTGACTGGTGTCCTTCAGTCCAGATGTACCACTGTGTAGCTGCAGCCCTGTGGGAGGACATTGCATTGCTCACAGTATCTGCTAGGCTTGGGCTTTATGCAGGCACAAAGGGACCTACAGCCAGTGGGTAGAGGGCCGAAGCAAACCCCATGGTTTTCTCATGGTCATGTGGGGTTGATTCTGGTGCTCTCCACACTGGCCTGGGGTGGGGTCAGTGAGCTGGCAAGGACCTGGCACTTGGCAAGAAGCCCATCCACACTGCTGTTGCTAAAAAGAAAGGGCCATTCACACCCTGGGGGAGAGGAGGTGTTGGGGCTTCTGTGAGAGACGGTGTTTGGGCCACACCTGGCCACATGATCCTGTTTTCAGCTTTACTTTCCTTCCCTCTCTGTGTTTCTCCAACAGGCCGTGAACCATCGTGGTCGCTGGAAGGTGTGTGGGCTTCCCAGAGGGCCAGGCCCAGTTCCCAGAGCATGCTGCACTTGCTGGGGTCCGGCCTGGCTCTGAGCCAACAGTCCCGGATGTCTCTTTCCATTCTAGATGCTGTCGGGGCAGGCGCCAGAGAACACATTTGGCTCCTTTCCCTCCTGAGGAGTCAGGCGGGCTTGGAAAATAGGCCTGGTTTGGGGGTGACTTAGGCTCCTCTGAACACACCAGGCCACTTAAAAAAGTGCAAGACACCCTCTCTTGCACAGATCGATGGTGACCTTGGGCACTGTTGGCAATGAGATTAACATGGATTTGAGTCCCAGAGATGATGACCTGCCCAGATTCACTCTGGGTGGAGGCGTCTGTGCCTTTAGGGTCTAATTTAAAATAGTTCTTAGGGGAGAGGCCCAGGGAGCTGGGGACAGCTTTCTCATCTCTGCTTCTATGAGTTGGGGTCTTCCCTTCTGAGTTGAGCCCCTGGCTCTGCCGTTGACTGGTCCTGTGACTTTGGTGGTCGCTCAACCCTGTGAGCCCCCGTTTTCTCCTCTGAAACAAAGGCTGGTCATACTTTCATCACCGGCTGCTGTGACACCCAATAAAACGGGTGTGGCTGTGTGTGACGCATAGTAGGTGCTCAGTAATGAGAGAAGCTTCAGGCAGGACGAGGTCGAAGGTACCAAACTCCCTGCACTCCCCTAGCACACTGAGGGCTGCTTCTTGCGGGGGGGCGGGGTCTGGACAGGCATCCCTCTGCCTCCCCGACTTCTCACTTCCCTCCTTCCCAATTCCATGCAGCTCCCTGATCACAAGGCCCACGGTCACCACTTCCTACCCGAGTCCTGACATCCTCAGAGGATAGGAACCAGCTCTTAGCGATAGCAGTGATGCATGCTGACTGTGCTCCCACCACGAGGCCCAGGCACTGACCTGGACAAGTTAACTGTCACAGGCACCAGCTCAGGGTCCTTGGGAGCACAGCAAAGCAGGCACTGCCATGTCTCACCAGTTGGAAGAGGAGGCAGCATCTCTTGTCCACCAGCATAGGGCCAGCTGGTCTGGTTCCAGAAGCCATGGCTTCCAGGGACCTCTTGCTGTCCCCTCTGGCCTGAGCCACCACCCCACTTCCCCATGTGTGTCCCTTGGAATTGAGGTTCTTGGGGGGTGCTGGGCAGAGACAGGGAGGCCTGCTGTGCCCAGGCAGGAGCTTGGGAGAGAGGTGGGATGGAGGGCTCAGGAGCAGCCACGGGCAAGTGTTAGGCACCTGCCACTGGGCAGCAACGACCCTGCAGAGCCCTCACCTCCTGGCCTGGCACAGCAAGTGGCTACAGAATATGGTGTTCTTTGTGCCTCATTAAATTCTCTCTCTTCTTAAAGTGGAAACTGTTTTTACTGTATTTTTTTCTGATTATAAAAATGATACATGATCATTGTAAAGAATTCAAACCATACAGCAAACCATAAAGATGAAAATTAAAATCCCTTCAGTTCTTTCCACAGAGGAGTAACATTCTGGTCACTGCTTGTCCAGTGTCTTACTGAGCAGGAACACGCGTACCCCATTGCATGAGCAATTTCGCATAAGTGGCGATGTCGCCCTGGGCTGGTCTATAACTTGCTATTTTTCTGCTCAATAATATGATAGAGACATCTTTCTAAGTAAAAAACCGCAGCGTCATATCAGTGTTCTAAATGGCCACATTGGATCCCGTTGTGTGATGTCCCCTCACGTAGCCAGCCAGGCCTCTGCTGGAGATTTAACTACTTTCCCTTTTCTTTTTCTTTTTGGCCAGAACCTGGCATCAGCAAACCACATTCATATTTGACTTTTTCTGATTATGTTCTCAGGGAAAAATTCTTAGGCGAGTAATCACTCTGCCAGTATTGCCAAATTGTTCTCTTACAGTTTACCACGAGATGTGCCTGTCTGTAGGGCATGAGCACATGCTGCTTCCTGCCCTCCTCCGGAGTCCCAGCCTTGGAAAATTGTACCCCGTTGTTAGTCTGACAGATAACCATCCCATTTCACCTGTTTCTCTTTTTCTTTTCTTTTTTTCTGTTTTGGCACTGGGGGTTGAACCCAGGGTCTCGCCCATGCTCAGTCAGTGCTCTACCACTGAGCTGCACTCCCAGCCGGCCTGGCTTTCTCTTGATGATCACAGGTTGAAGCACCTTTGTGCATGCTCTGTGGATACTGGCATGTCTTCTGGAAATAGCTTTGCCCATTTTTTTTTTCCCCAACTGGGCTCTCTGTCTTTTTCACACTTATTTGAAGTCATTGGTTTGCTGACTTGTAAGTCAAGTCCCCTGCAAACCGTCAGCTAGGTCTCCGTCATTTCTCAGTGGAAGGTGAACCACTCAATGACACATGTCACCTACAGGTGACAAGCTATTCTTCAGCCTGGCTGGCCCAGGATACCAGACTGAGGCCCTGCGCTGTAGTCTCTCCCCAGGCCAGATGGGGCCCTTGTGCTGCTGACCACAGCTGGCACTTCTCAGCTGACCTGGAAGGGTCCATGCCCCCTCTGCTTCCATGTGACTTCCACAGTTGTTCTTCCAGCAAGAGAACACAGCTCACCTGTCAGAGTCTCGCCCACAGGTGGTCTTCATGGTGACGTCAGGCGGTGCATGCCAGTGCAGAACTGCATACGGCACCTCTGTGCTGAACCTGGCCGCCCTGCTCACAAGGGGCCTGGGGCCCATGTGGGCTCAACTTGACAGTTGTCAAGAAGGAAAGGAGAACCTAAAGGGTTGATGTGTAGATCGGGATGCAAGCAGCAGATGAAAGATGGTGGGGTGGCTGAGGAATTCTCCTGTGCCCAAGTCCAGGAGCACAAGGAGACTTCAGATCTCATCTTTCTTTCTTTCCTTCCTTCCTTCCTTCCTTCCTTCCTTCCTTCCTTCTTCCTTCTTTTTTTCTTTCTTTCTTTCTTTCTTTCTTTCTTTCTTTCTCTTTCTTTCTTTCTCTTTCTTTCTTTCTCTCCCATCATAGCTTAGGAAATGGAGGCTCAGAGAGGGGAGGCACATTCACCATAAGGACCACCACTGGAGCGCAACCTCGGCCTCCTCTCCCTCCCATGCTTGGCTTTTAGTCTGTTCTGTCTCAGGGCCTGGAGTGTCATTGCAATGAGGCATGGGGCCCTGGTCATTGAGGCATGACCAGCCTCTGATATGGGAGGGAATTCACAGCCCAGAACCTCCTCCTGGGTCCCCCATGGAGGTCTTAGCTGTGTTTCTCAGTCACCTCCATGCCAGGTCCCCAATACCCTTGAGGACCCCTGACCTTCTGGCACTGATGATTGCACACAGAATCCTCCTGAATGGTCGATAGAGGGTAGGAGCAACAGTCAATAGACTCCCCGGCCTTCTCTATCTTCCTGTGTAGGCTTGAAGCAGCAGGCCCCAGACTGGAAGGGCCCTGCCATGGCTTGGATATAGATTGAGAGTATTCCCCAGGGCCTATATGTTGGGAAATTGGTGCTCCAGGATGGTGTGCTGGGAGGTGATAGAACCTTTAAGAGGGGGAGCCTTGTAGTCAGTAATTAGGTCATTGAGAGTACTTCCCTTGGAAGGAATCAATGCAGTCTCCTGGGACTCTGGTTAGTTCTCACGAGTCAGTCATTACAGAGGAACAAGTGTGCCCTCCCCTCTCCCCGTCTTTCCAGGTGCAGTTGATCCTGTATCATGCCCTCCCCAAGAGGTCCTCACCAAAGTTGGGCCAATATTGGCACCATACCCTTGAACCTCCCATCCTGGGAGCTAAATAAACCTCTTTTCTTTATACATGACCCAGCTTTGAGCATCTTGCTCAAACAACAGAAAATAGACAGATTCAGGGCTCCTTTATGCATAGTGACCTTAATACTTGTTTGGTTGTTTTCTTGCTTCTTGTCCATATTTCCTTGTGGAGACTGTGCCCATTTCACTTAACACCTTAACCCAGCACCAAGATGCACCTGGCAGTTAGACGGAGCAGTGCTGGTTTTCTGCTATGACTCTTGTGAGGCTGCAATTAGGAAGCTGGCAGGCTTTGCTCTTTTCTAGAATCTGCTTCCAAGATCACTCACATTGTTTGTAGAATTCTATTCCATGTGGTTGTAGGACTGGGGTCCCATTTTCTCACTAGCTATGGGTTGGGGGACATTCTCAGCTTCTAGAGCGAGCCTTCCTAACTTACGGCCCCCTTGAAGGCCAGCAATGGTGGTCAAGTACTTCCTGTGCTTTGACTCTCCCTCATTCTGCCTCATCCCCTATCTCCTGATACTTGGCTCCACTGGATAGTTTGGGATAATTTTCCTAAGTTAAAGTCAGCTCATTGTTGTTGTTGTTAAGTGCTATTGAGTTCTGTCTGATTCATGGCAACCCTTACAGGGTTTTCAGTGGCTAATTGTTTGGGGATTGCCTTGGGAGTGGATTGCCACATCCTTCTCCCATTTTTATGGTGCTGGGAATTGAACTCAGGACCTCAGAGACTACAGAGCGGCACTCAACCAACTGAGCTAAATCCCAGCCCAAAGTCAGCTGATTAGTAACCTTAATTCCATCCACAAAGTCGTTTTTAGCAGTAGTACCTAAAGGTCAATGGAATAATCAGAGGTCAGAAATCTTTGGGGGAAATCTTAAGAACTCTAGCATCCACATTTGTTCAGACAGTAAATGGTGGGCAAGACCCCAACTCTGTCCTGTGGCCCTGGAGCCCAGACTATGCTCTGCCCCCCAGCTTGATGTAGGACTCTTGAGTCTGCATTTAAGCCTGCCATGATCCTTTGCAGTAGATACTGTAGCTCCCTCTTGCTTTCAGTCCCCAGACACCCCTCCTAGGAGCTTCCATCCTGTTAGGTATTTGGCTCATTCTGGGATGAAATATTGGATTAGGCCATGTTCTTTTCTTCCCCACTAGGCTTCAGACACCTGGAGAGCATCAGGGCATGAGATGTAAGCTGCCCCCAATACCTCTCTCTTTGGCTCTCCCCATAACCACCCCCAGCTTTTAGCTGGTGCATGACCATGCAGAATAAAGATAAAACTTTCCATTTTCTTTTGTAGCCAGCTATGGCCCCTTGGCGAAATTCTGGAGAAAGAGCCATGAGCAGACAGGAGTTACACCCTTTCTGTGTCCAGCCTTAAAGGGGAAGGGTGTACCTTTCTTCTGCCCCTTGTGCATCCTGGACTGTGGTGGCCTACCATCTTGGACCATGTGGCTGGCATCTGATAGGGAGGTAGCACACCCAGCAAGAGGAAGCCTGTGGCTCCTCCCCCCACTGCTGGATGGCTTGTCATACAGGGGAAAAGTAAGCAGCCCGCTTGCAGTGACCTCTGTTACTTTGGGTCTCTATTATAAAAACCAAAGCTTTTATTCCAAAACAGGCAATGTCCAGGATGGTGACATGTTCCACACTCTCCTATAACTTTACATCCTCTGGGATTTTTCAGAATGCGTCAATGACAGTGAGTCTGCAGCTATACCACTGTGGTGCCTGATCCTGTCAGATCTTGGAAGCTAAGCAGGGCCACGCCTGGTTAGTACTTAGATGGGAGACTGCCTGGGAACACCAAGTGCTGTAGGCTTGGGAGAAGGATCTGGAAACCCACTCCCCAAAACCAATCAGCCATTGAAAACCCTATGAGTAGCCAAGAAGCACTGACAACAGTGGTTCTTCTATTGTACACAGGGTGGCTGTGAGTTGGACCCCAACTCGACAGCACCTGACAACAACAGCAACATGCCTTTATATCCTTTGCAGTTCTTCAGAATGCACCAATGAAGATAAAAGCACCTTGTGTTTTCCACTACATTGTATGGAGTCAGCCTGTCTATATTTCCGTCACTGATGAGGCCTGGGGGGAGACCTGGTTGTAATGAGGTGTTCCTTTGATGTCCCTAAGTCCAAAAAATGTTATCCACATCAAACTGGCCTTTTCAGCTTCTCTTGGTGGCTCTGGCTTTCTAGGGATGTCACAGTAGGCATGCCCCCAAGGAAGAGTTCTTCAGCTGCCTAGCATCTGAGCTGGCTCAGGGCTGGGATTTTTGTTCAGAGGGGGCATGGCAAAGGCATAGTCAACATTGCAGATGCACCGACATGGCCACACCTGGCCAGAGCCTCCAGGCAGGTGGGAACAGCATCAACAGAGCATTTATAGCCAGTGGCACTGGGCAGGGGGGAGGGGGCTTGGCAGTGCCTGTTGTTCTCTGGGCACAGTTATGTTATTCTAACTAAGCTGTGGCCCTTGGGCTTCTGTGACACACCCCCAGCCCTTGATTCGAATGCCTGTGTCATCTCTGCCCCATCACCAAGTTTAGGAGCTCAGTGCCCTCTTCTTCTGCCATCCCAGAGAAAATTGTGAAAGTCCCTTGGACTTCACCTATTGGTTCCCTGCT
This sequence comes from Pedetes capensis, assembly GCA_007922755.1. Lineage (NCBI taxonomy): Eukaryota > Metazoa > Chordata > Mammalia > Rodentia > Pedetidae > Pedetes > Pedetes capensis. Next base: position 25,954 of record VMDO01007219.1, on the reverse strand, counting down.
CTTTGTTGTTGTTAGGTGCTGTCAAGTGGTGTCCAATTCACAGTGGCCCTCACAGGGTTTTCAATGGCTGATTGTTTCGGGATCACGTTGGGAGTGGATTGCCACATCCATGTCCCATTACCGGCTCTTAGTAATGTGTTATTTTCAAGATCCCAAGTACCAGGTGTTAAATATATATCTATTACCTGATGTATTCAATTACAAGATTAATTCTAAGACACAGTTATATATTTAAGAACACATTAAATGTATTATTTTAAAACTGTGATTAACACTGATTTTGCAGCATTTTGGGAGACTAATTAAAAGACTGAAAACCACATTCTGGCGTTGCAATGTTTGTTCAGCAAAAGCCTTCGTGGAAATTAGGTGTAATTCCACCACCTCATTATACAATTAGTTGTTTAATTCTGTCTGCAGGCGTTTGAGGTCATTTTTAGGATGAGGTCTTGGTTTCTGCAGCACACCCGAGCTGCAGGACAGATCTGCCCCCTTCCAGGGTGTGGTCTTCTCCAGCTGGCTGCTCTTCTCCCTGAATGCCGGCCACTGCGCTCCTTGCCACCCCACTGCTTCTGGGCTCGCCCCTCTTGGTTCTTCTTTCTGCCTGTGAGGTCAGCATTACTTCTATTCTCCATGTATTTTTGGTTCTTCTCCCAAGCACATTGTGGATTGCGCTCTACTCCCCCACCCCCTCGAAGTTGAGTATCCCTAGTAACTAAGGCATCGTGGGCAGAAGGGACACGTGCCATTTTTGGGCAGAAGCTTCAGAATCCTGTGGAATCTATCCCATTTCTTTTCCTTTGCCATGGCAACTGGAGATTTTCCAGATGGTGGCTTCTCTGTTAACCTTGGTCTCAACATGGTGAAGAGGCTTCAGCGGATATACATTGCGGATATACATTAGAAATGCATCTCTACTGCTTTCAGCCACTGAGACTTGGGGGCAGCTTTGTCCTGCAGCACGACCTAATTGACTCTGCTAGATACAGTCAGGGACGTCTTTCTTTGGCTGACATCTCAGAAGGTCATCCCTTTCTCAGAAAGAACATTGTCTACCTTCCCAAGCCACCTTTGACTGTATTTCCTGGTTACTTCCTTCCTGGCACTTATCACCCCCTGAAAGTTTCATTGGTCCATCTTACCTGCATTTCATTAACTCCAAGATGAGTATTTCTTCACCTGTCTGCATTTCTGTCAGGACAACTCTTACAGTCCACAGGGTGCTGTGAAGGCCATGACATAGCTAAGAGGTTGTGCATGTATAGACAAATTAACGATCAGCCTCCAACCCCAGCGACTCCTGGCCTGAGGTTGCATTCTGCAGCTAACATGTGTCACTAGTATGCAACAGACCAGGGTCTGCCCCCTGGAAGAGAAGGTAGGGTTGGACAGTAGAGACCCCTTCCTCATCGTGGCTACTGGAACGGGCTAGGGGATGTGGGAAAACCGCACATTTGGCTACAGAAAAATAACATATATTTTTAAAGTCTGCTTAAAAGTCCAGCACTCAAGACTGTTAGTTCTTTTATGGATTCTTTGAGGCAAAGTCACATCTCCAGTTCTGGATAACACAGTGTGGAAAAACCCGAGTCATTAATAAGTCTGAGCAGAGCAGCAATTCCAAGGAGTTGGACTTGGTGTAAAGTAGTTTGAGGACTAACAACCAATTTATTTCACTTGTATTTTCATTTTTATGTATGCACAATAGTAATATGTGATAAAAATCTGTCTAATTAAGTCTCAAAGAACTCTTTCAATAAGTAAAATTAAAAATTCTAAGTGATAAGAAAGCACTGTGTCATGGTTTAATTGGCAGCACAGTTTTCTTTCATGGAGGAACAAGAATTAGCGGTGCTCCTGCCAAGCGCGTGCCTTTGGTATTTTGTCTGAGGCCGCCCTATCACAGAGCTATCTGCTATAGCATTCTGCTCAGTTTCAGCTGGGTTCAAACAAGGCCTTTGGCCAGTTAGAAAGTTACTTCATTTGGCTCAGAGTTGCCTGTGACTTTAGAGTTGGCCTGACCTGGGCTGGAACAGAGATAGTGGGCTCTCTCCAACTCCCCACCAGTGCCCGAGGCCCTGCTGCCCAGAGATTCTGCTCTTCCCTGGGGCCAGGCCCCTCAGCACCCAGACCTCATGCATGTCTGTGTCGCTGTCACATTCTTTCTGTATTCACAATTTAACTGTTGTTGTTAGGTGCCATCTAGTTGAGTCCGAGTAATAGTGACCCTATGTACAGTGGAACAAAACACTCCCTGAGTCTGTGCCAGGTGCAGGATCTTATTTACGTTTAAGCTCATGTTGCAGTCACTGTGTCAATCCATCCAGTTTAGGGTTTCTCTCTCTCTCTCTCTCTCTCTCTCTTTTTTTTTTTTTTTTTGGCCTGCCACTCTCTGAAACATGAGTCCTTCTCCAGGGATTGGTCCTTCCTGAATACATGTCCAAAATACATAGGATGAAATCAAGCCATCCTTGCTTTTAAGGAGAACTCTGGTTGCAATTCTTCTAGGACAGATATGTTGGTTCTTTTGGCAGTCCATGGTATATTCAACATTCAACTGTAGTATTAATAGTCTTCCTTTTTGAAGACTTGTATTTTTTAACAATTATATATAGGCCCACAGGAAAGTCCAAAAATAGTACAGAGAGGTCCTGTGGACACTTCACCCAGCTTTCTTCAAGGTAGATCTTATGAAACTATAGTATAATATCAGAAGTGCGTACAACATGATGAACTCTGCTACAGACCTCAGATAGCTTTCACCAGCCATGCATCCGTGTGTGTATGTGTGTGTGTATGTGTGTATGTGTGTAGTTCTATGCCATTCTATCACGTGTGCGGTCACAGGAGCCTGGACACTGTCAAGTGCCAGAACTGTCCCTCGGCATGAAGATACTCCTGTGTACAACTTCATGGTGGTACCCTACTCTCATTCCTAACCTGGCACCCATGGATTGCTTTGCCCTTTCCACGGTTTTGGGGATTCTAACAACAACAACAACATACACATTGAATCATGTAGTATGTGTGACTGTTTCACTCCACTCAGTCCTTAAGAGTCACCCAAGTTACTTGGTGCATCACAGCTGGTTCCTTTTTGTTGATGAACAGTATTCCATGGTCTGGATGCACCACAGCTCATAATCTCTTACCTGTGGAAGGACATTTGGGTTGTTTCCAGTTTGTGAACTATCGCAAACAAGGCACTTGTGCACATTCATATGTAGTTTATGTGAAAATACATGTTCATGCCACCAGGATATATGCCCAAGTATGCAACTGCAAGGATGTCCACTAAGGACATGTTTAATTTTTAAAGAAATTGCAAAATGTTTTTCAACATGACCGTCTTATTTCATATTCACATCAGTGATTTGTGGGTGATCCACAACTTTGTCAGCATTGGGTATGGTTGGCATTTTTAATTTTAGCCATCCTGAAGGTGTGTTGTGATCCCTCATTGTGATTTTCATTTGCGCTTTCCCAGTGGCTAATGATATGGAGCATCTCTTCATGTGCTTCTTGGTCATGTATTTGTCCTCCTTTGGGAGTGTGTGTTCATGTCTGCGGCCCATTTTCAAATCAAAGTGTGAGTGTGCATGCACGAGCATGTGCACACATGTGTTTTACTGCTGAGTTTTCAGAGTTCTTTATATATTCTGGATATTAGTCCTTTGTTGGACATGTGGTTTACAAATATTTTCTTTCAACTCAAACTTTTCTTTTTAACAACTTTTAACATCTTTTGCAGAGTAAGTTTTTAATGTCAATGAAGTCTAATTTAATGATTTTTCTTTTATTGATTGTATTTTTGGTGTAATAATCTAAGAATGCTTTGCTCTAACCTAAATCCCAAAGTTTTTCTCCTGTTTTCTCCTTTAAAACTTTTATGGTTTTACATTTAAATCTATAAGCCATTCTGAGTTATTTTTTATATAACGTGTGAGGTTTAGGAGGGATTTTTTTCTCTCTCTTATTTTACCTACTGAGTCCAATTGCTCTGGCATCATTTGTTGAAAAGATTATTCTTCCTCCATTAAATTGCTTTTGCACCTTTGTCAAAATCAGTCAAGCACAGCTGTGTGGGTCTATTTCTGGGTTCTTTATTCTGTCCTATTGATCCAGGTGTTTATCTCCATCAATACCACACTGTCTTGATTACTGTTGCTATATAGTAAGTCTTAAAATTAAGTTGTGTGACTTTTACCATTTTATTCTTCTTTTTCAAAGTTATTTCAGCTATTGTGGTTCCTTTGCCTTCTCATGTAAGTTTTAGAATAAAATTATTACTTTTCTTTAAATTGATGGTTAGAATTTTATTTGAAAGGGAAACACAGGAGTTCAGCACGTCAGTCGGAACTGTACTGTCAAAGTCACATTAAAATAAACATACAAATATTCGGGCTTAAAAATTCACCTGTGAGCCACGTGTCACAGCCTTGCTAGTCAGTGTGGGTTGGCTGCGACCCTCCTCCCCAGGCACTCCTGTACTGGGAAGTTGGTGGAAAGCTGGCTGTGCCTCTTTGGGGAAACTCGCATGGCCTGGCCTGGTGTCCTGTGCTGGTTCCATGGTGGCTGATGGCCCTTCACAATCATCTGACGCCTTGGACCAGAGGCAAACGCTGCCCTCTGAGTAGAGTCAGATCCTCCCCCAGCAGAGCTGAGCACTGGGTGGAAGAAGAGTCGAGAGCGGCAGTGGGAGGGTAGAAGCCGAGGGGAAGCTGGCAGCTGGCAGCTGCTGTGGATGGAAAGCCAACCTGGCTCCCCTGGTGGGAACCCCTAGCAGGGACTGTCCTGGTGCTGTCCTAGGTTCTGAATGGGCTCCTTCCCTTGGGGAGACTGGATGGTCCTCTCCCTCTTCCACAGCAACTCCACACCAGGGAGGGTTTCCTCAGTGTGGGGTCCACAGCCAGGTGGAGAAGAAAATGATTTTAGGGTGCATGGACCCTGGCATTAAATAACAGAACATCACAGAAAGGAAAGCCATCTCCTCCAGTGATCATGGCCAAGGCCAGTGGAGGTGGCTACCACCTGGCCCTTCCTAATCCCTTTAAGGGAGAGAGTGCCTTGGCTTTCAGAGCTTCACATGCACAGTATTGTCAAGGTTAGAGCTGAATAGTGCTGTTCTGGGTGCATTGTGGTTTTGATAGTCACTTACCTACCCACGTTCCTTCCTTGGATCGGGTCTAGTACATGGCAGAGGTTGCAATTGTCAGCCAATCAATGCTTGAATTGGGTTCCTATTTTTTTTTCTTTCTTTCTTTCCTTTCTTTTTTTTCTTTTCTTTCTTTTTTTTTTCTGTTTTAACTTTTTAATTTCAACTGCTGTGAACTCTGAAGGAAGGACTGAGCTTTGGTTTTTTCCTTTTACCATTTTGTTCCAGGGGCCTAGCAACATGCTGGCCTATGAAGCACCACTACAGGACCGGGGAGTGGGCAGATGAACAAAGGAGGAAGCTGTGGAGGAGTGGAGCGCAAGGTCGCACTGAGGCCTGTGGAGGTTGTGGGGCTCAATTTAGAGGCCACGTCAGGAACTTGCTGGCTGCCTCTTCCTCCAAAGCCCCTTTGAGGGACAATGGTCCTTGTACTCATTTCCTCGTGCATCCTGCGCCCTGCTCTGGGGCCTGCCTAGCCCAACCAGGCTCTGTGGGGCTTGTGCCACCTGCACTCTGCATTGCCAAAGAGGAGCCACCTTCCTGTGCCTGGACCACCAGTCGGGGGTTCTGAGAGGGCTCCCGAGGGGTGGGAGGCCAGAGCACAATGCCACCAGACCACCACTCTGAGGCCAGGAGTGGCTGGAACTCAGCCGTGACTCTGGCTTCGCTTTCTCCTGTCTGCGGCCTCTGATAGCTGCCACGTGCTGAGTGTTGTGTCGCAAGGGCCTGGAGCGTTCCTTAAAAGAAAATCCCCAACCACGCCAGATGCATTAATGTCAGCATGACCGTTAGCCTCCTTCCCAGGGAAGGTCAACAAATAATTTTCAGCTTTGTTTAAAGCCTCTTTAATGGATTCTATAAAATGCTCTAATTACAAATGATTATCTGCTGAAGTGCTCGCAAGCTTTTTAAAGCTTTTCTATACTCATTTCGTTTTGCTCACACAGAGTTCAAGTTGTCTGATGTACTTAGGCAAGGCGAGGCATTTTTCTTTCCTTGTATTATTATTATTATTATTTGTTATTATTATTATTATTGTTACCATGTGATCTTGAGTGTTTAGCAGCCAGGCCAGCTCTCCCTTCATGTGGTCTGGAGCAGGGAGTTTTCACTCCACTTCCCATCTGTTGCCATCTCTCCCTTTGGTGAGAAAGTGATGGCCATGAGGATGACATGGAGTCTCTTTCTCTCCAGGATTCTCACTTGCTTCGTTCCATCTGAGCTTCACAGTGGGCACTTGGGGGTTGTTTTAGCCCAGGGCTCCCTGGCCTCTCAGGGGTGACCTTCAGGGCTGGTTCCCTCTCTGTGGTGGGACGTTGCTCACTGAAGGAAATACCTAGTCCTCGCCCATGAGATACGAGTACCTCGCACCTTCCCCCAGGGGTGACAACTGAAAATGTCTCCAGACGTTGCCTGCTCTCCAATGGGAGGCAATGTCACCTTTGGTTAAGGACAGTTGACTTAAACCACACTCTGACCATCAGACACAGGGCTCACAGGAAGGCAAGGCTTGCCCAAGGCCCCACACGGCAGGTACTGCAGGGCTCTAGCTGGTGAGCAGCTTGCCTCAGTGACCCATGGGTGACCAGAAGCCCAGGGAGGCTCCATCTTTTCCTCCCCTGCCCTGCACCAGCTTCTCTGCCTCCTCGCTGCCACCACCATCCCTACCATGCATGCTGTGGGCAGGAAGTCACCATCTCCTGGAGCCCCTGGGCAGCACATGCTGCCATCCTGCCTCTTCAGAGGCCAGGCTCTGATGGCCCATTTGATTGTCAGTGCACCACAGTGAGGCTGGGAGCTTGTTCCTGTTCTGGCCACAGATGGCCCCATCCCCGAGCTAGAGACGTGGTGAGGAGAGCCACTGGAGGGAGAGAAGGTATGTTGATGGCTACCCACAGCTCCGAGCCAGGCCTTCAAACGAGAAAAATTGGCTTCAGGTTCAAGTTTAATACGTTAAAAATTTAGAGGGCTCACGTTTGGTTCTGGTTTGGGTTTAAATTTTATGTGTAGATAACAGGGCTTCAGAAAAACCCAACCCAAGCCCTGAATCCATTCTGGCTCAAGCATTTCTAAAACTTTTTCTGAATCCTAACCTGAAACGAAACCCACCGAAAAATTGTGTTTGGGTTCATTGCTGCATGTGTTGGAGGGAGGCTTTCTTTTTTCTTTTCATTTTTTTGGAACATTTGCTACTTATATATTTTTTTAATTGAAAAGGTTTTATACACATAGAATTAAAATTTTAAACTCAGACCTGACCTGAACCTGAACCTTCTAAGTTTTAACGTACTGAACTTGCACCTGTACCTGAACCCAAGTGTTGCATGGGCCTGAAGCCCTTCTCTGAGCAATCATAACCACACACATCTGGATCCTGTTCATGAACCAGAACTGCAGGCTTGGGTCATTGGTAACCAGCTGTGACAGCAGTGTTGATACCAAGCTACGAGTGTCCTGAGTGAACCTTGACCTATCCCATTTTCACTATCAATATTTTCCTACCATCTTTTTCTATGAGAGTTGATTTGGGTCACATTATGACTAAGGTGCAGGGGTGGGAGATGGTGTGAACATATGTATGCGTGTGTGTGGTCATTATTGGTAAGGGGGGTGGGGCGATCCTTTCATCAAAAGTTTTACACATTTTGGAAAGGTTTGATTAAGCAAGGTAAAATAAGAACCTTTATTGCAGGACTTCTCAGGGCCTTTACCTGCTAAGTGCTTTGTGATTCTCTCAGTGCAGTATAGGATGCAGCATTTCTCAATGTAATTTGACCACAGGACCCTTTTTCTTTTCATGGAGTATCTCAGTCCACTGTTCATAAACTGTTCTTTGGGAAAAGTGTCACCCTAAACTGAAAGTGCACCTCTCCCTACTTCACATTGGCTGGTTTTAAGGCAGCTTTGAAAGTAGGAAAGATGGGAGATTGTCCAATATGGAAGTCTAAACCCTCTTCTTGTGGGATGGCTTTCAGTGGCTGGATTCTGAGTCAGACCCTGGAGGGGAGGACACATTCCTCCGGTGCCTGGGTGTCCCCACAGCAGCGGTGTGTCTTGCAGACCTGGCCCACCTGTGCACAGCAATGGGGTGGAAAGGCTGGAGGAGACTGGCTGGGGAGCCCGGAGGGCTTGAGCCCACCCTCGCTGTCTTCCTAGGACACCACAAGGAGAGGTGAAGGGGACCAGGGGGCAGTGAGGAAGGCAAACAGAAGTTTCCATTTGTGCCCGATGGTTTTGTTTTTTTATCTGTTTGCAAATGTTCCGTGTAATGGTTTGAAACCCAGCCGTGAGCTGCAGCCGCCCACACAGAGCTGCTGTGGTGCCGAGCTCCAGCAGGCGAGGCAGCTCCCCGGCGTCGGCCATTACCCTGAACCCACACCAGGGCAGGCTGCTCACCACCCCCTGGGGCCCCCTGCAGCCCCCCACCGCCCGGCACCCTGGCACCCAGCACCCTCCACACACACAGCCTTCTTTTTTTAACCCTCCAGCACTCGGTTCTCTAGAGGAGGCATAAGGAGAAGGCAGAGATGGGACGAGCGGGGAGAAGGCTCCCACCTCATCGAGCCTCCGGCTTTCGGGAGAGAGCGGCAGCCCCCCCTGCCTGTGGACTGGCCACGTAAAGGTGAGAGAGGACTTTGGGCTTTCTTTGTGCACCTGGAGGTCTGGGATGCGAGGCCAGGCGAAGGGAGCTTAGTCACTGTGCCCGGTCGGTGGCCTCCGAGTGGCTGTACGAGGTCAGCAGAGTGGATGCCTCCCTCCAACACACGCAGCTGTCTCTGACACAAGCCCCGACTCAGGGCCCCGCCAGATCTCCTCATCTGGGGGCTTCTGGCCCCCTCCCCCACCTCTAGAACAGCCAGCCTCCCAAACCCGAGGTACCGGGCAAGGTGCGACCCTGCCTCTGGCTTGACCTGTTGATTTCCGACCACAGCTGCCGGCCCTTCCTCCCTGGAGTGAGCAGTGACCCATGCGTTGGGGGCCACGTGGAATGGTGGAATGGTTCTCCATCCAAGGGGCTTTCGGAAACCTGTTTCCCTAGTGGCCCCGAGCCCGGTAATCAGAAGCAATCAGACCCAGCTGTCCAGCTAATCTGTATGAAATAGGCTTCCTTCCTCGTAGAAATCAACAAAGTTTAAAATAGAAGGGACCGTAATGGGAAACGAAGCTACAGAGTTCTGTGTGTGATGTAACAGGCAGAGACATCCGCGTGGAAAATATTAAGTGCAGATTACATGGCTTACAACCATGGGAGCCAGGAAAGGACACGATTGCCTTGCTTAGTAAGCATGTTTTTGGGTTGGAGGGTAGCCAAGGGGGACATGGCTTCTGGAAGGTTGCAGCCTCTCAACGAGAAGGCGAGAAAGGAAAGTGAGAGCTACAAAGGTGAAGAGAAAGCAAAGAGGCCATAACGTAACGTACGTGGAGAAGAGAAGCAGAGAAGGGCTCTGGATCCTGTGTAGTCAGGAGATGAATCAGTTGGCAAAGCACTATTTTTAGTTTCCAAGATCTTCTGTTACATTTTGCCTAGCATTAATTAATGTCACAGGCATGTTTCATACAAAGTTCTGCAAAGGGCCTTAACATGTCATTGAAACAGAGGTGTCAACCCTCAGCACGGGCTCCCCACAGCCCTTTAGGTTCTGGTCTCTGACACAAATGTGTGTCCAGAATGTTCTGCCCTTGTCCTCTCTGGGTGTTCCCGCTAATCTACTGGCCCTGGCCCTTGGCCGCCTGGCCATTGGCAAAGGGAGAATTATAATTGTTATACATTGGTTTTCAAACAGGAGAGGCTATGTGATCTGAAATTGGAAAAAAAAAAAAGATATTGGGTCATAGCTCAAAATTTTTAAAAAAGGCTTTGAGAGTGATCTACCACTGCTAGGAAGAAGAATGAGGTCCCCAATCTCCACACAAGATTGATTTTGACAAAGTAGATTTTGAAGCTGGGGCACAACTCCCAATAGAATGTAGACCAAGTGGAATCATTTAGTAGAAACTCATGTGAATGGGGTAGGTTCGCTGTCAGCTGAAATTGTGTGCAGCTAATTACCCCCAAAAAAGCAGTTCCAATTTCAGAGATGAGACCACCAGAGCAGGAGCTACCAGATACTTGGCACCTTGCTGGGCTGAGGTGAAGGGCAGAGACAGCCACCATTCTGGGTGGGGAGCAGGAGGAGAAATGGGAAGCCAAGTGGCATCCTCCAGCTGGGGCGGCCGCTTCAGTGCATTTACACCATTTTTAGGTCAACAAGACTGTGGGAGTGCATAGTGGTCCCTGTCAGAAGAGAGCACCCTAACATTGTCTTCAGTGGTCCAGAACATTCTCCTGCTCCACAAGAGGTGGCTGAGCCATGGACGGTGGTGCCCAGTGCCTCCTGTCAGGGCCAAGGTGCCATCTTCAACGGGCACAGGAGGTTTCTGCTTGGCCCAGGCAAGGCACAGGCCTAAACAGGCTCTTCAGGGTGCTGGGACAGTCCCCAACAAGCCTGCTGGCATTTGACCGGCCCCTCTTGGGCAGAGAAATTCTGGCGGTACAGAGACGCTCCAAGGACCAGGGGAAAAGTTGACTCTCAGGTCCCGGAAAACACCAGCCCTGACTTTCTGACATTCCTAAGAATAAGGGGTAGGACAGAGGGCATGAGCCAGCAGGGCACTGGCTTCGGATCTCACATTATATAGCTTAATTCCAGCTTAGCACTCAGATGCAGGCTCAGGGACCCTGAGCCTACCCATGTCAGACCCGTGGGCCTGGGGCAAGTCCTGCCCTCCTGGCCACACCCAAGGGCCCTGGTAACTCTCCCCACCTCCTTCTCCAGAGCACTTGCAGCCTGGGAGAAGGGCACAGCTGGAGGGTTCTGGGCTGGGCACACCTGTGTCCCCGAGGAGCAGAGCCAGTGTATTGGCTATCCGTCAGTAAGAACGGTCCCTGGCATCTCCTGGGCAAGCCATGTCTGCGGTCATAAACATGCAGGAGGGGTGTCTCTGGCTTTCAGGCCCCTGACCTCTGTTGGAGGTCTGACCATAGGGTGCCATTAGAAATCCAACAGAAAATCTACCAGCTTCCTCTGGTGCCCTGAACCTAGCTTCTGTTTGCTGCTTGTGATTTCTTCATGCGCTTGTAGGTCTGCTAGGAGATCCAGATCATGGGGTCCTCATCACTGGACCTGGTCTCAGTGGAAATGGAAGTTCCCAGGGCAGAGGGTCTCAGGTGGCCAGTGCTGGCGGGGAAGAGCCTTACCTCCTGTCCCTGTTGTCTTTGTAACCACGCTATGCCTGCTCCATAGGTGCCTGCTCCATCACCAGTCCACAGATCACAACATGGAGCCTCACGTGTTCTGACTCTGTATTTTGTCTTAAAAATAAGAAAGTTGCACCCCATTCCCCAGTAAAATCCCTGACCTTACTCTAAGACTTCTCTCCCCGAATTATCTTGATAAAAATGAGTGCCCTTGGGTGAAGTGCATGCTTCCCGACATGTCCTCGGGTTCTGCCCCTTCAGAAGTGCCCTCTGGCTAGGGTGCAGACCTGGCCTGGCAGGGCCCTCCCAAGTCACCCTCTATGGCTCACATCTGAAACTGGCACCTTTGATGCTGGCGCTGAGTGAATGGTGGAGCTGAGCTGGAACCCGGTGCCGAGCCCTGTCCCACTCTGCAAGGCTCTGACTCAGGTGAGGGACCGGGCCAGGCTGGCTGTCACACTGCACCGTGTGACGAGTTCTTGTTGCCCGCTGTGCAGCAGCGCAGCTGGGAAATGGGCTAGCGGAGGGCCCACAGGGCCACCACTCTCTGGGCAACCACAGGGCGGGACCTTCACTCCAACCCCAGGACTAAAGCAGCCTGGCCTGTAGGCCGCTGCCACGGCACACCTCTTCCTCTGTGGCCTCCGTGGGCCTCACATCCTGAGAGGAGCCCTAGAAACGGGCTCTGTTGATGAAAACACACGTGCCCTTTGCCACAGGAAGCATGGTCTCATGTTCACGGTGATAACACTGCTCCTCACAGCAGCCCGAGTGGAACCGCATTTAGGTTAGTACCTAACTCCACTGGGAAGCGCGCCCTCTCCCTCTCTCTCCCTCTCTCTCCCTCTTTCTCCCCCTCTCTCCCTTTTCTCTCCCTCCCTCTCTTTCTCTCTCCCTCTTCCTCTCTCTTCCTCTCCC